>NMRB01001064.1:0-11280 GCA_002633025.1 Notospermus geniculatus | reverse complement strand
GTTCCAAAGTACGGCTATAGAATTCTCCCAAAATACTTCGAAGGGCATTCAGCGATGACGACTTGAAAGAAGATGGCTAAAACTACACTTCTCTGCCCCCAAAGTTGGAACGAACAACTCGCAAGGAAGTCACTTAAGCCAATACTCTTGATCATTCTCTGTTTCGTAACACAGATTCATCACTAAAAAGCTTCGGAGTAGAACATATTTAAAATCATTGTAAAAATTTAGCAAAGGATTATCAAAAGGAAATAAAGTGTTTATGAAAACTGCATAGATTAAGATAAATATTAAGCAGCAGAAAATTAGAATTTGACACTAAGTGGTGTATCTAATGCTCACAAAAGTATTTTGCAACACTGACAGTTAAAACGGATTGTATAAAATGCACTAAAATTATACTGAATAAACCGGAAAACAGATCACATCATGTTTCTGCAGATAAAACTGTGTGCAATAAAATGTTACTGAAAATTACTTAAAATTTATTCTGATCTTCCCACAAAGTTTTGGGAATCCAATACCTTGATCAGGTGTACAATTCGACAAATTACATCACTTTGCTTAAGAACAAGCCTAATTTTTCAACTCCGTGGCCAAAAAACCAAGTCCAACCATGGGTAAAATTGACAGGAAAACCTGCAAATGGGCCTGTGAATCTTTCAAAAGTCGACGATCCCCACAAGACTTCGAACAGTACAAAGCACACCGAACGTAATAACATTATTTTTAAAAGATAAAACATCAAAGGCATTGAGGCATCCACCAAATGGTTTTGTCATGGAAACGATGTGAATATCTTCAACTTTCAAAACTTAAAGAATTACAGTCTTGAATTACTTGAAACTCCCTTGTGCAAACTACACAATGTTTACACACTGGTTCTGGATTTAGTACAAGTGACCAACCAGAGCTTCAGTTGACTGAAGTTATATAAAGTAGCCCCACCCCATCAGGATAGGTACCCCAAGACTACGGTATTAATATGCCTCACTCCTGAATTTGCTGAGCCTACACATCTCAAAACCCAAAGTTAGGGTATTATCAAAACAGCAAGGGGGTCATCCCCTTTAAATTGTTGCACCCGAACCATAAATAACGGCAGTAATACCGATGATACATAATATTCCTATACAAACAGTACAAAATTGTTTTAACAATTTTTACATCGAGCAATTTTGAGCAGGAGTTTATTCTGAACAATAACGCAATATTTTGTCTAAATGACCTCCAGCACAAATCACAGCCCATGAAAGTATGGGCTTGATCGATGATGAACTCGAAATGGACATCTCCAAAATGATTTTGTATCAAGGTGGTCAGCACAAATCAACCATTGCTTCCCCACAAAACCAATATAACAAATGTTTGTTCCAATATGGCTACATCTGAGACGAACTTGTGAGCACCGGAATACAACTCGAGGTACGCATCAAGATTTCATGTACCGCTATTTCCATAAAATCTACCACAAAAGCCCTCGCAGCTCGTTCTCAAATAGCCCCTGCTCTCAATCAAGCTTGCTCCCAAAATGAGGATCTTCATGGCTGTAGCAGTTCAACCGCCATCTCTACCCTCAAATCACGACCGCAGATCCCCGATTTCACAAGTTTGATCACAATATCACGTCATGTTGCTAGGATTTTTTCCCAGGGCGAGGTTTTATACTCTCCGATATCTGCCACAATGCTTCCTCGGTGAGACAATCATCAAAGTTGTTGAAGAAGGTCACAATGTTTTTGTTCTTTGGGTACTGGTAATGGCTGCAAAAAAGAACACAACTATCAAAGATTTTCATCAATGATATGCATTTTGACATGATTTCAAGAGCAATTAAGGATAATTTCCCAACTGAATGACTTCTAGTTGCAGGACAATGTAACAAACCATGCCCAAAGCTAGCATCGTCTAATCCTGACCCAAGTCCAGAGTACCATGCATCTGTGTCATTAGGCCACTGTTTCTACCGGTAGTCCCATCAAACACCACTTGAAACTAAGTGGTTGGTGGCACCATTTTTAATTGGTTTCCCTGCTTGGTACTCAAAGTAAGGTAACTTGATGACTGCCAGTGCAAGTTTTAGGGGGCATCTCAAGGGTCTGACCAGATGACCTAGATGCATGGAATTCTGAAAATATCTTTGGATGCAAAAAGCTGCACATGTCTTAAAGTGCATCAGATGATTTTCATTGAAGATTGTCGGACTCGGGATCTCTTGGTCTCCGCGTCCGTTATTCAACCACCAGAACTCACCCCTTCTTGAACCTGCGCAAAGCCTCCAGGATGTTAAACTGTTGCCATCGCTTGGTGAAGTTGAAGTTTCCGTCGGGGAGGTAGTCCTTGCTTCCGATGTGGATGAACGTCAGATCTTGGAGGATCAGACCGCTGAAAGAGGAGTTGGCAAAATCAGGACTTTATTGAGGCTGGTTGCATAAGGAAGGGAATAGCTTAGCCTAGGGTTGTATTCTAGAACCTTCCTTAATTCTATGGTTTACCTTGAACTATCGTTTGCAGGGCAGAATACAAAAGCTTAAAGTGGCCCTTAGAGTTAAGGAGGCTTCTAGACCGGTATGGGCATTAATCTACCGTAAACAAAAGACCATTCACGACAAAAATCTGTGCACTTCCGCCAAAATCTCAACCATAACCTCGGTCCGAACCTTGACGACGTGGTGATGCAGACAACCCCACGACAGTGACTTCGAAGACATTGCGTCTGAGTCGGCCATAGCTAGCTGGATCGAGGATTGCGTCACGTCATCCAGTTTCAGATTCACGTTGTGGTTGAGACCACGGCTAATAATGACACATTGATAAGAACTGAAGGCTCCCATATCAAGTTGAAGAAGGATCTGTCATGATCTTGTCTATCCTAGATACTCACATGTACGGTATACAAGGGGGCTCCGTCTCTGCTAGCACCAGACGATACGTCTTGAATGACGATGAACTGTTGATCAACTCAGACATCTCCTTTAATGTCTGAAAGGTGAGGTAGAAAAGTTTGAAAATAACAGCAAAAGAAGACATCTTTGTTGAATGTTATCATTTTCGTATTCTTTGGCCTAGTTGACCGCCCATTCTTTCGAACACCAACTCAGGCCAAGTTGCAGTGTAAATGGGTGTGTGAAGTTTGAAACATGGAGAACAGGCACTTACCTGCTCGAGAGAGTCTGAGTGAGCACCTTAAACTTACCTCCATGATCTGTTTGTGCCAATCTAACCGCCTGATTGGGGCAGAGTCGACCGCCGACAGCAGCGCAAGGTACGAATTAAAGTTCTTTAACTTTCGTAGCTCCTGAAATGTAGGTTGAGAAATGCAAGTTTCATGGCCTTTTCCTACAACTCAGGAAATGTTGACGACGGTGTGTGAGCTCCAATAAAGGGGGCCTCCACAGCGGCTGTGGTTACTACGGTAAGTGTGGGATGCCAAGGGACAGACAGCTCAATATGACTGGAGTGGCCAGGGCCACAATCATCTGTCGCAGATGACATACCTTCATGACTTTGATGAACTTCACAAGGTACTTCTCCCGTTCTTTGCTGTCCGTCTTCTCCAGGATACGTGACCTCACCCAGAATGACATCTTGTTGAAATGCTCCGTGAACTTGGTCAGGTTTGGACTCGATTCCTCTTTTTGTTCTTTGGCCCATAGCAACATTTCTGGAATCTAGAAAAGGATTAAGGTCTACGTATTAACATCGGCTTCGAAAGTGTTAGTCTCGTGTGTCAAAAGCCACAACCTCTGAGGTCCCAGGTTTGATCCCTGCTCAACCCCATTCTTCCTGCGATAGGCCTAGACGGGTCGACCAGGTCAATATACAACGCTGCATCCAAGATAGAGAACAATCTGACACTGTAAGGATTCAGAGCAATCCCAACATGAGCACCAACCCAGCAGGACCAAAACTTAGAACATTCTTTACCAATGTCAAAACATTTTCCACCCACCTCAATAGTAGCGAACAATTCCGCATCCAACATCGTCATCTGTGCGGCGATGTCGTGTGGCCTAAAATCTAACAGTGACATCTGCCGCGTGGAGACCTGAAGCGACGGTAGGAGGGTGATCTGTTGGCTTGCCTCTTCCAGCGCTTGTTTCAACTGACATTTCTCGAGAAGTGTCTTGCGGAGCACGCGCGCCAACATTAGTTCTCCGTCGCATAATAATTGGAAGACGAGGTTCGAGAGATCCTGGATGATTTCATCGGTGATGTCATTGCTGGAAGATAAATCAGGAAATAAAGAAGAAGGAATGGATGATTCTTCCTGATGGACCCAAGGCGCGGATCCAGGGGGTGCACCTGCCACGTGCCCCCCTTTCAGCCAACAAATCTGTAAAATTGACCGTGAAATTCTGAAATTTGGAGCAAATCATTGAAATTCACTGCAGATTTAAATGTTTCTAGCACAGTGCGCCCCCTATTTTCTGAAATTGTGGATCCACCCCTGGACCCCTCTAGCAGGAGGACGCCTCTCTATAAAGGACACCCAACCGCAGTTCTAAAGTCATCAGGAACTTACCACAATTCGTCCACGATCCTGATGAGTAAGGAAAAGGTATTCCGTGATAACCTTTTCTTTTTATCATCGCTACAGTGGCAGAATTTATTGTATCGCGAGATGAGCTTCTTGATGAGCTCTCCCGGTGAGATCATGGTTCGGTACGTCGTCAGGAACGCCTCCTGGTACATAAAATCTGAAATATTAAAAATAATTTTAAAGCCCCACAGTATTGAATTTTACTGGATTTTCAAAGTGTTGGGAGAATGCTGGTCGAGGTCTCATAGCATCGTGAAGGTCCCCAAAATGCCTGCCCGATGCGTATTTCCGAGAACCAAGGCCTATTTTTCAGCACACAATGAAAAAATCTGCAGGGAGGGCTCTAATGTATTCAGATGGAGCGCAGTACATTTTACACGTCGTGACGTCGTGCACTGACGTCAAGAATCGCGGCGATGATTTGCGTTTTTCAGATTCAATACAGTGGGGCTTTAAATTACGCATACCGTAATATCTTTAACTTGGCCTACTTCCAAATGACTCATGTTCAACTCGCAGTTTTGATGATGTCAATACAACACAATTTCATGTGATTTGGCTGTGAACACTCGACCTCTTTACGATACATTGAAGAGTATCAGTCCAGACCCTTTCAAGACTCTTAAATATTCTTTCCAAGCTTCGAGAAAGAGCACCGAATCTTTATCGCATGATTCAACCAGGCCTGAGAAATGACAATAGAATAGGACCTCACATAGCGGACACCTCTGCCAGGAGGGCACCTCTCTATCAGTAGCACGAAATTCAGACCAATATTACTTATTTCTCTTCATTTCTACCTCTGTAATCAGGACACCTCTTGATTTTGGACAGGAGTGTCCATACTTGAGAGGTTCAACTGGACACAAACAGTAGGAAAGGGGAAACAATACACTACAAAGGAAGCGACTTTGGAAACAAACAATGGATAATGCATACATGTCCTCTGCCCACAAATCAATGGGAAAATGGTCAATAGACGTAATAGCTGTTTTATGTATTACTAAGTACACAGTACTGTGGAATAAGGCTGTTATGCCAATTGACCATCTCCCCCTGATTTTGAGTGGAGATACTGTCTTTTTTATCATTGGTGGCAGTACAGTTGGCAAGGGTAATCCCCTCTAACTTGAAAAGCCTGTGTTTTACACAACATGGACACAATGGATGGATGGCATCCTCCCATCACAGGGCTTGGGTCTCGCTCCTCTTCATATGCTCGCGAGTGTATAACGAGGAACGGGACCAAAACCCTGCAGCGGGAGAATGAATGGATGGAGTCCCCCACCGAAATGCAAAACTCAACAGTTCACAAAATGACGGTGTAGCCACTTTTACAACAGATGTGACATGGGTATTGAAATATACATAGGTCCACACGGAATTCAGGTAACTGGAAAATTGGTACCCAGACGTTAATTTGTTTGCGGAAAATTGATACACGAAACAGGTTGGCCAAAATAGTCTAGACATCTACAGAGTGCATCATAATATACACAGTGATTGAAACCAGGGTGCTAAAAAACATTCCTCTACTGACATTGGGCAATTCCTGTCCAACAGGAGAAAACCGCAACACCAGGGGAAGATCTGTACTGTCAGATAGAGTCATCTTGTTTTGACAATGAATTGAACCCATAACCTCCCGAGGTGATAGGCACTGACGGTTCCACTGTGCCACTCTGACAGCCCAAGTGTCATTTCAATGTGGGGGGGCCTACTTGACAGAGGCCAATGGAATGAGCTCCATTTCTTATTACGTTGCTGACTGAAGTATACCCTTTCAGGAATCCCGTTAATCGAAGCCCTAGGCTCGCAAAACTGAACGACGTACTCGACCTGATTGGATGCATCAAGGAGCACCACTTACCTAGACGCCGTCACTTTTTGTTAGATCTACCCACAAATTAGACCTATATCCCGTGACACCAGTCTATGGTACTAGCATCTCTGCATTATTACGTAGTTACATGACTTGGGCATAAGTTGTAATTGCACTGTCTCCTCTTGGTGCAGTTACATCATGGTTCAAGATTATGATTTTATCTGGGGCTAATAATGCTTGATGCCTCAGCCCCGGACACTTACTCACTGTATCATTTTGTTGAACTTCCAATAAACCAATACAATACAATACAAAGATTATGATGTGATCCGAACTATACTATTAAAAGAGTCTACCAGATGAGCACCATATTGTGCTAGTTACTAATGCGTGCAGTCCAAGGAAAGGAAACGAAATTAAAAGGGATAATTTACGTAAAATATCTTCTGCATCGGATTCAGTGCCAGGAATCAGATGACCTTGACCCTCTCTGCAGAGGTCAATGACCTTGACCTCCTCTGCAAAGCCAAGGCAACACATGAGAAGACCAAAGGGAAACTAAATGAATCTCTTAAATTATGTTGAGATTAGAAGACATTTTAAAGCCTAAGTCATTCTGTAGTAAATGCAGAAGTGAACATGGACAAAACAGCCGTGTTTATTAAGCCAAATTCACTATCGAGCCACTAAAGCATGTGTTAAAAGTCATCCGTTTACTCCGCGCCGGCATCCTTAGCACGGGACACCTGTCCTTTCCAAGCTAAACTCAATGAATGCTGCCAAAATGTGCATTTTAATTGACGCTACACCTTGTCAAGCAGCACAGACAGCTGAACAGGTGACATATCCCTGGATGGCGACATTCATTGAGATAAGCTCAGCTGGATGCAGACCGGGGTATCGGACTTCGCTACAGCCACACGACGTACGGTCACTTACGATGTGCCATATCGGCGTAAACTGAAACAGTCAATAATTGATTCAAATGACACATTTCTTATATCGAAGTTGCATAAAATGGCTGACAACCCGTTCTCCAGACGAAATACAAAACCAAGCACAACATTGAAAATAAAAAAATGAGGAAAATTTTCAAATGAAAAATGAAACAAGTCATTTGTTACCTTCATCATTCCACTCTGTAATGAGACAAGGTGAAATTTGANTTGACCTGGAGAGGTATCAGCCAATGAAAAAGAAGACAGCATTTTCCTCTTGTTTTTGATGCACTGAGACGCATCAGCCAATCAAAGAGGAGACAGAATTTTCCTCTTGTTTCTGATGCACTGAGATGCATCAGCCAATCAAAGAAGGAGACAGCATTTTCCTCTTGTTTCTGACGAACTGAGATGAATCAGCCAATCAAAATGTAGACAGAATTCACCTCTTCTCTGACAACACAATGAGACACATCAACCAATCAAAACGAAGACAGCATTTACCTCTTGTTTTACGATGAATTCCGATACATCAGTGGAATGAATAAGCCCGTCACTCTCCACATCATCCTCGATCAAAACGCTTGACTCCAGCTTCACGGCGGGAACCTCTTTTACTGGCTCCTCCCCGACTGGGGCTGAGAGACGTTTCTGCTCTCTGAAATTAACAACAGAAGATTTCAACCATATATCGTTTTTGAATCAAAACCACCAAAAAATTCCATGTCGGACTTTCAATCATTCCATACTCACACTTCTGGTTTCTCTGACACCATTGCCTCTGGTAAACTGTTCGCTTTGACGGGAACTTCACGACTGGCGGTGATTTGAAGCTGTGGTTTGGTCTTGGTCGGCGAATATCTGCACATGCTCTCAGTTTGTGACTGAAATGTGAAAAGCGCGCATGAGCAACAGGCAGAAAAGAGGTGATTTTATGATCTGGTTCATGGAACTTGAAGAATCCTGACCAATGTATACAGTTCACTGTGTATAGGGTACATGGTTTACAGCGCTTCAGTGGGCACACAGGACACTTCAAGACATAAGGTCACCTTACAAGGGAAGCTGTCCTTGAGTCTTTGCAACCTATAGCTGTAGAAATGGTACTGAAATGTGACAATACAGATGAATGCTTTGTGCGCTGGAAATGCAAGATGCGCCGAGACCACTCGGGGAATGGCCGAAATTCCGTTCCTTATTTTTACCCCAATACATTTATTCGAAGTCGCACGTCATAGGTGATACAACATGCTATAATTGTCAGATACATCTACATGCACAAGGTTTAGGGGTATTCTTGGCCGATGTGGCTGCGTTCGCAAGAATCCCCCCCCCCCCAGGCTGTCTGTTCTCTGACAGAACTAAACCACAACAAAAGCTCTCTAAATAAAATAAGTAACATGCAAACAAAATGCAGGCGAGAATAGAAACGAAAACTCGTAATTTTCTTGCCTAACACATATCTATCTATAGCACATCTGCTGAGCTGTGGATCTATGAAATGATGATCCATTTGGAAAAGCTAGCAGGGCAGGGATGAAACTGATGCTGTGACCTGTGTTAAACTTTTTTCCTGCCAAGACAAAGGCTTGGATTCTCCCCAAAAGCTCAGCATGTGTAGTGGGAGAGGCATATTCATACTCTCATCTGCATGGATTGGGGAAACATGCTTTGGGGTTCAAGACCTATCTCCTCGATAGTGTCTTCTTATTTGTGTCCTTGGGACAGAAATGCACCAGAATAGAAATGTGTCCCAAGGACAGTAGTGTACCAGAACAGACATGTGTCCACGGGACAGAACTGTGTCCTGAGCACAGTAGTGTGTCAGACAGACATGTGTCCTTGAGACAGAACTGTGCCCAAAGGACAGTATAAATGTGTCAGAACAGGCATGTGTCCTTAGGACAGAACTTCATCCTGAGGACAGTAATGTATCAGAACGGAATCTGTCCTTGGGACAGAGCTGTGCCAAAACGACAGTAATGTGTCAGAAGAGACATGTGTCCTTGCGACAGAACTGTGTCCTGAGGACAGTAATGTATCTAAACAGAATGTGTCTTGAGGACAGAACTGTGTCCTACTTGTGTTCACAAAGAGGTTCTGTGAATGACAAAGAAGTTCGCTCCCTCGTATTCAAATTGAGTGCAACAGGCAAAACGATTACAACATTTAAAGTGACAAAAGAGCCATTCATCAAAACAATGGTCTGGGATCATGCTGAAAGGAATCAAAGTGTCTTCTTGGTTGTATAATATCCAAGCAGTGGGGAGACAAACTCAACTGTCGAGTCAAGGGGTTGTGGTTGTGATTTCTGCAGAAGTGCACAGATCTGCGAATTCGAGAATTGTGTATTGGCAATTCACCATTGTCAGTTTCCTTAGGCCCCTATTACATAGAAGTATACGGTATACGAAAATGCCGGTTAACAATGGCTTCACGGTCGTGAATCCATTTGAAGCCTTTGTTAGACGGCGTTTTCGTATACCGTACTCTACTATGTAATATGGGCCTTACGGCTTGCTTGGACACAAAGGTCAAATTGAGCGACAACGCTGAATGCGACCATCCTGGTCTACCAATGAATTGAGAGTGAAGGGGTCTGACAGAATGGTTCTTTACTCCACTGCTTAAGATTTCATACACATCACCAACAATGATCAAAACAAAAACAGGTAGTGGTAAAACAATAACAAGCAAGGTGGCAGTGGAAAGCCTGTCAGCATGTGGCGCCCCCTACCTTCAGCTGATCATGGCACGGCGGGAATAGCGCCAAGTTTTCATCTGACAGGCTCGTCTTCAGCGACGAGAACGACTGTAAAGTAAATACATTTAATGCGAGTTACAAAGGGGTTAAGACGGGGCCGTTCATACAGGGGCATTCTGTCATGGTGACTGTTTTTGGAGGGGTATTAAACAGGGGCAGTGATATGGCGTGCTACCTTGATTGTGTTAGTTATGAAGGGGTATTATACAGGGGCAGTGAAATGTGGTGTTTCCGTGAATGTGTTGTTGAGGGGTGAAACAGGGGAAGTAAAGGCGCTGCTCCACGTGACAGTTTTCTGTCGAAAGTTTGCTGTCAGATAGTAACTGTGCAAAGACTATCCCATGGAAGTTGTTCAGCTGGTGACTGTATGACAGCAATTACTGCTGTGTGACAGCAAACTTTCGATAGAAAACTGTCACGTGGAGCAGCACCTTAAGATTGGGTGTGCTACCATTTTGTGTGGTGTAGGGTGTTCAACAGGGCAGTGATATGAGGTCCTACCTTGGTTTTGTTGTGAAGGGGTGTAAAAGGGGCAGCGAGACCGGGTGCTACTTGTATATTAAGTGAGTTATGAAGGGCTGTTTCAACAGGTTAATGTAGTGGGCTGAGCAATGGGGCCGACACCATTGGAAGATCACTTGGATGGAACAAATTTTGTTGTTAGGGTGTTAGAACTATAACCATTTTTGTTAGGATTAAGCTGTTAGAACTAGGGTATCACAAATAGGTTAAAATAATGTAAACATAATGAACGACTTGAGACAATTTCATACGGGCCACTCTAGCAGGGTTACATAGACGATTTGTGGAGACATTACAGAGGATAAGCTACAGATGGACCAATATCACACAAGGGATTACACTTTATCATGCACCCCAGTTTTCAAATCCGACTCGGGGGTGTTTTATTTTCTGACTGGGATCCAGTTATGACAGTCTCGGTCTGATCATGATATACAGCAAATGAAGATTGCATAACGACAATGACCTCACAATACCATAGGTAGGCAGGGAAGGGGTTTAAAAAGAGGAAACACACATTTTGTGGGGTGTCATTCTGCCAGAAACATCAATTCGGCAAAATAAAATCCACTGACTTGAAGGAGCTGCTTGTAGCTGTTAACCCTTTGACGTACAGGGCGGTCGCTAGCGACCGCCCATTTACACCCCCCAGGAAATTGCCGAATTTTGCTCATCAGGCACCCCCTTG
>NMRB01001063.1:198962-218444 GCA_002633025.1 Notospermus geniculatus | reverse complement strand
TTTAAAAAGTCGTATTGCGAGTTTAAAAACTCGTATTGCGAGTTTAAAAAGTCGTATTGCGAGTTTAAAAACTCGTATTGCGAGTTTAAAAAGTCGTATTGCGAGTTTATAAACTCGTATTGCGTGTTTGAAAAAAAACTTTTCATGTCCTTTTACGGCCACCGTAACTTCCTGATTGGCTGCACAAAAATTGCACTGGCGCACTGGTTTCGTCCTACTTTGTGAGCCGGCAAAAAATTGTCAGTCTCATCTTGGAGGAATTATAGTATAATTCCTCCAAGGTCTCATATTGGTACTACCTGACGCTCGGCGACTGTCTCCAAAAGACTCGGGTAGAAGCGAAAAGATGTGTTTGTCCGTTCAATCAACGCCGGGAAGACGTGACAGGAGAACTAAGTTCAAACATAAGCGGACTGACGTTAGTCTCAAGTTTACTTTCTGAAAGCAGTGGTGGAGTCCTTGAATTCAGTTGTCCAATCCCTGGAATCTCGAGAAACATGCGTATAAGTAAAAATATCTATTCTTGGTATAAGGTTTCTTCATAACCGGATTTCATGATTTTTTAATCCCTTACGGTGTAACGGCATTTGTTGCTAACCTTATACTTACCCCGGTAAAGTTATGTTAGAGCCACTGAGGGACACTCCTGCCAAAATATTGGAATACAATACAGACGAAGTTTGACGTTTAGAATATAGTCGCCGTGATTCTTCCCTTTTCAAACCAGCGTGTTCACTCGAAATATCACAAATTATCCAAGAAAAATGTGGTTGACCACTTTTGATGATAAGCCCTACATCTCGACCAACTCACGCACGACTACGTACGCGCTCTGATGGAGGCACATTGACCTTGAGAAAAATCCAGAATTTGGTTTGGGAACCATGGAATATCGCGATAAAGCCGTGGAATACGCTGAAACTCTCCGGGATAAACAACTCCATCGCGAGAAACGGAAGAAAAAAGTTGTCATCGTGACTGACGCCGACTCCTGAACCTGAGGAGTATTAAGTCGTTTTGCTAATTCCCCTTAACCCCCCCCCCCCCATTTTCAACCTTATGTGTAGCCTTCATCCCACTCCTCCCCAGTGTATTTCTTATGCCCTGCAGCAGAGAATCAACACAGCTTCGGATACCTCTAGCCAGTTCTTTGGTCCTCATTCTGACGGTGTTGTCCGCGGTCCACCCATGGTAGGATTTGCACTTGGCATAACGTCGTCGGGGTATACGAAGCGGTTCAAGTCCCTTCCCGATTCCGCTATCCCGAATTCCTGATGCAGCGTCGGACTTTTCCCTCATGGTACGGTCGGACAGATGAATGTCCCCAAAATCTGCCCTCCAGAACAGCGAAGAATCGAAGATCTAATCGTTTCGGACCAAATTTAGGGATTAGAAGATAATCGGGTCTTAGAATAGGCCTACTTACAAGTTGACCCCTTAACAAGCAAGGGTCGAGAATTATTGTCAGCGAACTCAATCAGAGGGGAAACGAATTGAGACGTCAGTGTCTTCATCTGATTTCTTTTTTATGAATTATATTTTGTGGAAAAATCTCCGACCAATTCCTCGCGAAATGTTTGCCCGAGGTTCACCTAAGTGACCCTTACTCAAGAAACCTTTGGAGTATCCAAGTCTTGTTGATCCATAAGACAGAAAATCGCTTGGACATGGCCCTACTAGCAAGGCGAGCCGCGCCGCGGCATATGCGGAGAAACTTCGCGAACGCTAGAGGGAAGAAAAGGAGAGAAGGAGGAGGCTGCAAGCGAAGAAAGGGGACACATCGGTTGAAGTTGAAGTTGAAGTTGTACCTGTTCAAGAGTGAGTTTGAGAATTATTCTTTTCAGATATCCTTTGGTCAACTCCTTCATGGTAAATGGAAGAGCACTCTTTGCAACTAAATTGTGTCTCTGATAACTACATGACGTCTTGTCCTAGTCTTGCTTCTTGGTCAAAGTCTATGAATTGTACGTTGATGTACCATGAATTTGGCGAGTTCACTCCCCATTTGTGGAATTGAATCACGGTCGTCGTTCTGGACCTTACCCCACCCTTTCCTGCCTGAATAGGCCTACAGTCCACCCGATTCATTCGCTGCCGGTGCGGGTGGTTTGTGCGCCTCAGATGCAGGCACTTTTATTAGATCATGCTTATTGTTGACCATCTTTCTGTCACCTTTAGTGGGATTGGACACGGTTTAAACGCACACATTTAAACCTCACTGCCACGAGCTTGTCGAGCAAAAAATGAAAAACATAATATCAGACCGATAGTATCGTCAATAGTTGTTGTTTTGCCCGGAGCAAAATTTTAAATATGGTATACAGAAGATGTTGCCGAACTTTTTTTCAAGTAATCTACCAT
The DNA here is from genome assembly GCA_002633025.1 of Notospermus geniculatus. Lineage (NCBI taxonomy): Eukaryota > Metazoa > Nemertea > Pilidiophora > Heteronemertea > Lineidae > Notospermus > Notospermus geniculatus. Next base: position 216,083 of record NMRB01001063.1, on the reverse strand, counting down.
AAAAGCCCGTAACAATGATAATTTTACATTAAATATAGACATGGCAATTTTAACCGTCTTAACGACACTCCTTTGTATTACCCTGCTTTACCACCCATGCACCCACACACAGCACTAAAAAAGCTTGTACAGGCAGCTCTCGTGGTAGGCAAGAGCTAATACGGCTAGGCATTTTGTTAATTTAATGAAGGTCTCATTCGTCAGCAACGCTGAATGGACTATCCAAATATTTGTCTCAGATAATTGCCTATACTTGCCTATACTTTGCTTCTTACAACGGGTAACTTATTAGAGGCATATTAAAGAATTACATCACAGTACCAGGAATTTCTTTAGGCCCGTCCGTACGGTCCGATTTTTGTTGGATGACGTTGGACGATGTTGTTACAAGTCAATTTACATTACTTCTAGCAAACTTAGCCAAGTCTGGCAATGAAAATATTAAACAACATAGCAACGGAATAGGAGGAAACATTACTTTCGATATATCGCGTAATTTCTGCTGTGGTTTGCTAGGAATATCGAACGACTTCAAAGGAAAGGACAGGTCTACCCCCGAAGGTTATCACATCACAACGTATGGTTTTGTGACATCATCGATAGATCAGGATTTGCCCTCATTGGTTACTTCTGTCTACCGTCTGCTGCTGCCTCTTTGATTCTTGATTACGTGTCACGGTCGTCATCAAAGTTTACCAAATTCAAATATCGTCTGCTGCCTCCTCGGAAATCAACATGGACGCCCTGGAGGGTTGAGAACTCAAGAACTTGTCAGTTTCTGTAACAACTTGCTGACAGTGATCTAGGCCTACAGATCGATACTTCATGGAAACTGAAGCCGAGGCTGCTGCTGTCGCCAAAGCGAGATTGGAAGTTAGGCCTGACATGGCAACCTCAACAACGACAAGGTAGGTTCACAGTTTGATGAATGTTGTAGTCTGCTTCTTGTTGCTCTCTCTATACGCCTGTTAGATCATTCCTGCTTCTGTAATTCAAAGAAAGCAATCAACAAGTGTTTGAGGGTTGTACAGTCCTACCACCACACCTGTTGATCGTTTGCCAGCATCCTTGCGACTACATGCTGTACCGTTTTGGCGCCGTTTATTGCGCATGAGACACTCCTCAGGGATGTCCAAACACGTATTAGTTTTCAGACAGTGCACCGTCTTGAAAGCTATTTCTCGTGGCCAGGCCCGGATTTGCTGTGAATTTGATAGATCTGGCCACTGCTTGGAACATTCTGTCCTAAAGCTCATGCATCGTGCACGATTGGGCCGGGGATTGGGCCTAGGAATACATTCTTGTATTGTGTATTGGGACATAAATTCCTTGGAACACATTCTTCTACTGTGTATTGGGACATAAATTCCTTGGAATACATTAATTCTACTGTGTATTGGGACATAAATTCTTTGGAATACATTCTTCTATTGTGTATTGGGACACAAATTCCTTGGAATACATTCCTGTATTGTGTATTGGGACATAAATTCCTAGAAATACGTACATTCTTGTATTGTGTATTAGGACATAAATTCTTAGGAATGCATTCTTGAATTGTGTATTTGGGACATAAATTCTTAGGAATATTTCTGTTCACCAACCAAGACAGCGGGACCAAAGGGTAGGATGTCGGGAAAGGGGGATGACGTTTCGAGGAATGTGGCCTCGTCTATCATCACAACTCTCTTCACAAGCTAACAGAACGTTAAATGGATTGAATTTAACATATAATGTTGGCATGCATGCAGCATATGAAACCTTTAAAATGATTGTAAGGTCACGCAAAATGCATGACGCTATTGAGTGGGTTACCGGGGGTACGTAAATTGGTCATTATCCTTGTTTCGCTGCCGTTGTCAAAGTCTAACATGTTTTAAGCTGATCCGCTTTTGATGAGAACAGAATCTATGATTGAATTCCGTTCTATACGATACCTGTCGATGTATTGTCAATTCCTGTGTACCATGGCAACGAATGCAAACTCGATGCTGGATCAGGAGACAGGTTTTGATTGTGGATACCCTTGGGCGATATCACTTAATAAATTCATCAATGATTCATCATAACCGGGTCTCCTAATTAGCATTGATGTACATGCTCTATTGTTTATACAGGGAGTTATTTTAACATCAGAATGTAGGCTACTGAATGAATTCGTACCGTACTTTTACACCTAAGCGGTCAGTCAACAATATTCAGGCGCAGCCCCTTCATATGAATAATGTGGTGGGGGAGTAGTGGTAAGTCGACCAATGCAATGAAAAGCAGATGTTAGGAACGTTCTAAAATACGACCCACTGTCTTTCTCTTCGTAGGCCTTTGTACTTCATTTTGTTTGCTTGTACTTTTTGTCCACTCCCTTCGGGCTAGGCCTTGAGCTCCAGAGATTCCAATTCCAGCCTATACAATCAACGTTCAGACAATGCCTCAAGACAATAAACAGTTAATTTACGAATGGACTGTTTTCTTTTGTATAAGGTCCAGCATTAGTCTACATTGAGTTTTTTCAACACTCTTACCGACGTTAGGACTAATTTATTGCAGTAATTTGTTAGAATGACCATCTCAAAGTTGATTAGGTCACTGAACGAACCTACGGATACAATATTAGGGCCTATAGTAGATCTGTAGGCACTCCCTATACCGGTACCTCCCAGTCAGTTGTCGAGAGGAATATCTTGTCTTCCACAAAAAAATGTCCCTTGTCGGGTGTGGATATCGTTGAATAGCCATCAGGGAGGCAAAATGTAGTTGATGTCTTTTACAGATTTCGTAATTTTTCATCAGTACAAATGGTAGAAAATCGTCTCTGCCCTAAGCATTAGCATGGGCTTGGAATACTTGGTGAGGTTCGCCTGGCAATTTTCTGGTTGGGTGACGACAGGTCACAGAAGTCGATGATTAGGTGGTTAATGGTCGAAAATATTATAATTCCATATTTTCAATTTGGAATATTTAATAGAACTGTTGTACACAAATTCATTGAATCAATTTGCAGGAAATAAAACTTGATCATCTCCTGTAGGCTATCAGGTATTCCTTTGAATTGGTATGATATGACTTGGCAATTTAATGGAATCTTAGCCAAGAAAAAGGTTGGAATAAGGTTTGCCATGCACTTGGGAACAAGCATTTGCCTTGGAGCGTAGGTAGGGATGAGTAAATTCGAATACAGACCGATCGGTTACAAGGATTTATTAGAGAAAGAAAAAAGTCGCAGGATCAGCAAAGTGCGGCGATGGAGACGAAAGAAGGAGGACTATCACCCCAGTCCGAGGAAGCAGACATTGGAGGAGAGGGGTCTTGTGACACGTCTCAGACAACATGTCGACAATCAACCTCAGCGGACGCTTCGACGGCAAGAAAATACGAATGAAAATGACCTCGACCTTGGATACTACCTTTCAAGGTCATACCGCAACGCACCAAGGGTCAAGGACAAACTGGAACGTCGCGACGAAGTTGGTCCCTATCGACAGTTTTTCGTAGAGAACGATGCGGACCTCGAGGAGTATGTCACTAGAGCATTCCCTGGTTCTCCCAGACGTCAACTGGCCAGGACAACGGCGAGACGGACGCCGACAGTCAGAGAATGGAAGCAGCAACTACCATCGAGGATTCCCCGGCCGATCACGAAGAAGAGGCAGGAGGTCAGAGAGGATGCTCCAAGGCCGTCGAAGAAGGTCAAGTTACAAGAATATATACCACCGGAGTATATGTGGGTTCAATTAAGGTATGCTTCTCACCCATCTTCACCTTAGGCAAGTGAATCCATAAGATGAAAGCAGCGTGGGCGTTCCGTATTCGTGGGTACAATTAAGCCTTAATAGCCCTCCCATAGTGGACACCTCTGCCAAGAGAGCCCCTTTCTACTGAGGACACCAGATTTCAGTCCCAATCACAGGTCATTCCTATTCATTTTGACCTCAGCAATCAGGACGATCTCAAATAAGGACAACTTCCGGTCAGTCCTGAAGGTGTCCTTGATAGAGAATTCAATGTAAGGTAGCTCGATAGCCGGGCCGAAACCGTAAGTAACGATCAGAAAGACCGACATGTGGTGTCTCCTAGTGTCAGAGAAGACCGCTTTCAGTTGCTTTTTGTTGTCATAAAACGGCTCGTCTGCCAATTCCTTCAAAATCTACTTCCGTTTCTTGGCTTGGTAACCAGATTGTTGGCAATATTAAAACGTTACTGCTAAATGCAACTACAAACAGCCCACGTTGAGACTGACGTAACGCCTACTGACATCGACTACAAGTTGATGGAACATACCACGACGATTTACTCAACGCACTTCATACACCAAAATGCCCTCCGGTTGTTATGTCTTAGCTAAACATTGACAACAGCACTATTGAAATGGTAATGGAAAAACGTTTTTAATGTATTTCCACACAAAATATGTGTGTGGTTTATGGTATGGCCAAGGATAACAATGATAGAACAGGGTTGGTTGAATGAATGATAGAAGCTCTCTCATCTGCCGCTTGTGATTGGTGTTGATATTTGAAACATGGTGCACTGTCTTCGCCGACATTGATCTGTGCCAAGAGTTCCAATTGTTTGGATTTAATGGCGCTCTCAGAGGAACAATATTTCATGACTGTTTGTCAACATCAGCGACCATACGGTGCTGGAATTATCACTGGATGATATTTGGGATGACTGGCGTCCGTAAAGAAGCTGTCGATGACCAACGCTGGAATTAGCCTACCTTGAGAATGCAAAGGAAGGGAGTGAGTGAGTGAAGTCTTTGGCCGTTGATCTTCAATTGACTACACCAGGACACGTTTATCATTGCTTAAATCATTCCAAACTTTGGTCAAGTTGAAAGAAAGACAAACGATGCGTGTGCAATTACTCAGGACTGAATGAAAGGCCTACGTATGGTGGGTAAAGTCAGTGGAGGACAACACTAGGCCTAGGAATACGGTCTTCAACGTTTTAGGGACAAGTATGCAGTAATTATATACACTTGTCAAAAAATATACCAAACTTTGACTGGTAAAAGATTCGAGCGTTGCTTCTCTAAAAGCAGTTCGTACAAAGGCCTACAGTGGTGGAGCAGTTCATTCTAGGACTTTGATCGGGGTGGACAGTGAGTGCGCTGAGATCAGTGATGGCCGAATTTGTCGCTGACAGGAAGAACTCTACAAATCGTAAAGGTTTGGAGAAAGAGCGAACCATGTGACACTTGTAAATGTCGAAGAATTTTGTGACCACAATCAATCCAACATGATGTTCGCACGTTCACCACGGTTTGAATCAGCCACGAGTCTCAAATCTCTTCGTTCAACAATCAGCAGTTTCCAGAGGTAAGGATATCCAGTTCACACATTTTGGTCCAAACTTGTGACGCTGTGTCGAGAAAATGGTCGTCGGGGGGGGGGGGGCACAAATAAAGTCCATCATGACCAATCTCTCGGACATTTTACCATGGGCTGTTTGAGAGGCGTCCTATACACCAGACGACCAGAGATGGCTCATAGAGTACCAATTCCTGGCACTCAGTGGTTGAGCCAAGAATGTCCCGCGTCTGAAGACATTGTGGCGTAGGGTGCGCACTTACTGGGGGAGAGGACAGGGGGCCGGGCCTACGCTTACTGGGGGCGGGTGGGGGACTTACGCTTACTGGGGGTGGGAGACATGCGAATAGTGTGTTCTCCTAAATCAATTTTGTTCGTCGTGGAACGTCAAGCAGGCACCGCACGCACTCTTCGGCACGCGGTTTGCCTTCACAATCCTAGGCGTACTTATTTGCTTCACAGGGTTGTAGGCCTATTTGTTTTGGCAAATTGACGTATGTTTTGCCACTGGAGTATTTGTAAACAACCTTCCTGTGCAATGAATTTATTTGGAGTAATGGGGGAATGTGTATTTACTTCCATTCTACTGTTGTCGTGCATGTGCGTGGCATGTTCTGAATGCGACACAGGCCGCTGCGATGCGGTATTTCCATAAACTCCGTCCTGTTGGAACCGCAATTCGCTCATCCATCCTTCATTGACCATAAAAAGGAAGCTCATCTGATGCTGACCATTTGGCCAGAACGCCAATGAAAGTTACCCACTGAATCGTCAACACCGTTGTCTTTTATCTTTCTTCGTTATTGGTGCAGTGCTGACAGGTGTCAGCGATTTCCAATAGTTCAGCACAATTCCTGTTTTCGAGGAATGAGATTTGAAACTCTACGAGTCTTTAGAGACCACATATTTGCGACACTAATCCTTGACAAACAATACAGGGGACACCAGGAAGACGGAGATATTAGATTCTGTCACACCTGTAGGCCTACCTCCGATTGATATCCCGAATAGAATCTAGGCCTATCAATCGGCCGTTGTTCTGACTTGGTCTTAAATTGGCCTTTGTCTATGTTTACATACTTGGCCTGATATTCAGTGCCATGGACATATCATCTTATTTGATTCGTCCTCTTTGAATAAACTTGACCCAAGGCGGTATGTTTATGATAGTCTCATCAGTTCATGAGCCACATGTACTCAGACGAACGGTTTTACCGAGGTGTCCACACGGAATGATTCGGTAAGTGTTGGTATCGTCCCTCTTAAATCTACCTTGATTGCGTTTATTTTGGTCTTCAAAAGAGGTTGAGGCTAAGGCCTACTTCCATTTTACTACCATTTTCTACACGGCAGAGCACCTCGAAGCTTTTCATGGTTATTCATAGCCTTAAGCGAAACCGAAAGCTATCCGCTGCAATCATTGTTCAATTAAGGCCTACACGCCAGCCAAATCCAACCTTATCCACCATTCCCGTGAAATTACTGAGAATGCCTCTTACCCCGCCCCACCGATGAAAGGATGCCATCCATCCACCACCCACACCCACACCCACAGTAAAGTGACGTGCCAAAGGACCCACTACATTTCCCACACTGCCACCTTTTGGCCAATGATGTAACTGAATCTCGTCGTCTGCTATGATCATGTGGCAGTCATGTGACCGACGTGAAGCGCGTGCAGCAAGCAGCATCAAATCAGATTTTTACTTCACATCGCAGTCATCCGCTCGATTTATCAGCAATTATCTGCAGATAACACAACGAAATCTAGCAAATTATTGAGTATTTCTGATATAGCATGAAAGAACTCTGTCAAGGGCTGATTTTAAAATGAAATTTCCATGATTGAGACCGCTGGGACTGTGGGAGCCTGAGCTGAGTGATGCACTAAAAAATGCACTGTGCATTGACAGCATGCCGCCGTGATGTCATGATGCAACTGCCACTAAAACCCACTCAAAACGACGATGGACACCCTTGCTATTGTTGAAATGCTGGTGATGATTGCAGTGTTCGTTGCTACAGTCTATGATTTGCTTTCAATGATGAACATGTGAAATGAAACAACAGTCATTGTACTCGGTTGTCGTCATGGATGGCAGGTTGTCAATCTCATGAACATGATGAAGCAATCTTGTGGGCCAAAATTGTTGAAAACTGAGATTGAGAAGTGCATGTGGAAGTGCCTGGCTGGTGCTTCTCAGCTCCTGCTGGCTTCTGTTGTGGCTGTATCCTAATCAGAGAACAGACCAGACACTACTGCAGAAGAAATCGCTCATCATCATCACTGACTTGCTTCAGCATTCAAAAAGAAAGGGATCCTTTTCTTGTTGAAACCGTGAAAGAATGCCATGGTTGCCAGGCCCAGGGGCAGTGGAATTTTCGATGTAGGCTAGATTAGATTGATGCCATTCTTCTGCAACTCTTGAACTGTGAGGAGCGAAGCTATGTCAAAGATAGGAATAGCAATACATGCTACTGAATATGTACAGTATTTACGATCCTGGGCAGATTCTAACGAAAGTCTTCTGACTCAAAGGTAAGATTGAAAGTGAAAAGAAACCTGCCGAAGCAGCGGTGCTCATTTGTATCACATCAATCAGAGGCCATTCCCTCTCATTAAACACATTATGGGATGCTAATCCTAATCTCAAAATCAGTTTTGTTGTCCCTTCAATTCAAAGGTGTCATTTGACAATGACAGGTTTCCCAAGTTGATAGTGATACCATAGGTGACCTTTTGGCCCACCACGAGCCTAATTATTCACAGTTTGGGCAGAATGTTGGAGACCTTACAGTGTTCTTGCAAAATACCTGCAAAAACCTGCTGTTTGTGTGTAGCAGTTTTTCCTGTCATATACCTGTTCATTCCCAGGAAGCGTAAATTTGTCTCACCATTGTCCTTTCAGTGTATTAGATTAAGTTATTTTCTAAATCACAATAACAGGTTTGAGCAACTTTCTTTTACTCCCAATGAAATGTGTTCTTCTATCTAGACATCCACAAAATGTCTAGACAGTTCATGGATGAAATTCTTCTGAGAAGCCTCACTGGATCTATCTTTAATGTTCTGATCCCAAGTATTCACAAACTCATTAATTTTTTACCCTCCATTCAAACTGTTAAGAACATAATCATGGTGGTGATGGTCCGTAAAGATATTCTTTGTAAAAAGATTTGAGCGACAACAGGTCTTTGTCCTGGAAAGATCATCCTCATTGTTCCAATCTTAAATTACTCTCCAAGAATTCTTATGACATCAGCAGTACTTGATCACATGACCCAATCAGTGCACTTCATTGGCTACCTTTTGTTCTGCCAATTAAGAATACCGACAGTCTATAACAGGTAACCAGAGAGTTGGACTCGATCAAACCTGAGGGCATCAGTTTTAAGTAAATGGACTGTGTACATGTTTCATGTCGAATATCTTGAATATACTAAGAAGTGTGTTTTCTTTTTGGATTTGTTAGATTTCTAGCCTGGTGCAGAGAGTGATTTAGGTTTCATCTACATTATTGATCTGTGATGAAGGTAAAAGACTTGTTGAGCTGTCAGCTTTTGTGATGAGCAAGAAGTGGCAAATTCAATACTGAAGGAGTGAAGATTGCATCAACTGTCTTCAAGTATTCTCAAGCCATGATTCTAATGGAAAGGATACTCAACTATAGGAGTCATCATTCTTGACCAGTGTCACCTGTCCTGATTCTCTCCAATCAAGGATTACATTGATGAACTGAAATACGAAGAATTTCAAAGATACATGAATTTCAATGTTGAAATACGAAGAATTTCAAAGATACATGAATTTCAATGTTGTTTGTTTGAGTGATTGAGACAATTTGATCATATTCTTAACTCATCATTGTCAGTAGCCCTCTTCAGTTCAAACATGGAATCACTTGCCACAGAAAAAGAACCTTTACCCAGCATCAAGAAGTCAAGCAAGGATTCAAAGAACAAGAATGCCAAGACTCAGAAGAGTGTATCGCTATCAGATGCTGACATGCTAGAAAGTGTCAATTCATCTCGCTCACAACCTGACCAGCCTGTCAGTAAGTCCTTACCAGATGTGAACTTGAACAAGTCTACCACCAGCTCGGGGAAGACAGAAGAAGACAAAGGGAACTCGCCAAAAAGTTTACCTCCAAAAATGAGTGGAACGTTTAGCAAAGATGAACCTAGTGACAAAGGTGCAGTGCCTAAGATAGAAGGCAAAAATGTTGAGAGTCCTGAGGAGAAGAAGGATACTCCCAAGATTATGGACAAAGACAAAGTCCTTGTGACTGCTAAAACCGATGATTCTCTCTTCTCAAAGAAGTCCATAGTTACCATTTATACTGATTCAGATGTGGATGCATTGAGCAATTGCAGTTCTCTTGCCTTTTCGAATAGCCGTTCTGTTCAGAAGGGGAGGTTCTCCGGGAAGTCAACTCTCCTGAGGTAGGGTGGTGCAATTCACATTTTCAGAAATCATGTTAGGATTTGTGGAAGTCCTCTCAAAAAACTGTAGGTCACAGCACAGGTCTATGATTTAAAGTAAACTTGAAGGGGTTAGCTTTGCTCAATAGTCACGGGCATGTTTCTTCTATGGAACAATGAGGGCTGATCTTTGTATTTAATTTACTGTTAGTTTGAATGGATTTTATCGAGTCATATCCCACCCAATGTGGGATCCCCTCATGAGAATTATGACTTGTATAAGTCGTATGAGAAGATCAGTTCATTAATCAGTCTGGCTGATTTTATTGAGCGTGGGTGACTCAACAGATGTCAGAGATGGTGTTTGATGCATCTAATATCACATAAATCTGTTCATGTTCATGATTATGAGGGTGACATCTTCCTCATTACAACAATATGATGGTGAAAATGCATACTCTGTAAATGGGTGAACAACCACCCCTATTCCATTCCCTAAAATCAGGGGTCCGATCATGAATTTCCTCGGTAAGTGTGCTAAGTCTGCTCATAGAAGACTTACCACCCTTACCAAGGAAATTCATGATTCAATGAACATCTCCAGTAGGCTAGTGGCCTAAGACTGATGACAAGTTTGCCAAGAAACCCAAGGACTTTCTAAACCTTGATATGTTGTAGAAAGAAATAGGCCTGCCCCTCCACAAACTGGTCAGAAGGGACGCATTAAGGACACTTCCAATCCCAGTGCAGCTTGGTTGAATTCTCATCTTTTCTTCTTTCATGATGATTTTGCTGTCTCCCTGAATAATAGATATCACCTGAGATAATTGGATTAGATGTAAATATTTCATATTTGCATGTTGTATGCAATGAACAACACAAATTACTTGGAAGTGAGAAGAAATTATTCATGTTGGGAACTATAAAAAGATTGTCCTTCGTCTCACTATAGATGACGGCAGTTTCCTACAATTTCAGTGTCCAATTGATGACATTTGAAGTAAAGGAAGGTCCTTGAGTTTCTCCATTGCCATTATCATGATTACAGTTCTGTCATTCTCAAACCCAAATGTCCTCTACATGGCTATGACACCAATGATATCATTGCAAATCTTGCATTCAATCCATGTTGTACTTCAGTTTATCTTATGTGTAATTACCCTCATTTTGAACCATTTTACACTGTCCTTTATAGCTGAATGGTGGGAATGCACACTCATGTGTGACCAATCCGTTCTATTCGTTCCTTTTCATGCAAGATTGCTCAAACATTCATCCCCTCTGAACGGTAATCATATAAAGTTTGTTGCTATTCATCTTCAAATTTTTTCATTGCAGTATAACATTCATCCCCTCTGAACGGTGATCATATAAAGTTTGTTGCTATTCATCTTCAAATTTTTTCATTGCAGTGATGACATAAAGTGGCCTGCATGACCCCCCCCCCCCATCTGTCATTTCGCCAAAGGAAAGACAGTTGAGAAGAGTTGTGAAGAGCACATTTTGTGAGATGATTTCATCCCTCTTTTGCTAATCTTGCAATACATCTTTCCCTTTTCAGAAGCACAACTGAAGCAAGTGCTGTCACTGAAAACTCAGATGATGGAGAGACAGATAATATCAATGTTGTAGTCAGGTAAGCCGCGAGCCCCCTTTGCACTGGTGACCTTTCACAACCATTTGATTATGAAAATGACAACATTTTGTAGCGAGGGTTCACTTCGTGTTCGAGTGGCCAGTGAGCTATAATGAAGGAATCCTCACTCCAATGTTGTTGGTGGCTAAAGCCCCCGTCACATATCCAACAGACAGATTGCCCCTGATCCCCGGGGAATGAAAACCGTAGAAATGAACATGAAAATGAAAATCGTGATCGACCTGTACTGTCTCTAAAATCCATGGCAAGCCATTGGGTGGGGAAAAATTGTACGGGGCTCGGTGGATATGTGACGGGGCTTAACAAAACTATATAGGCCGTTGTGAAAACTCACTAATGTCCTGTCATCCTGCACTTACTGAACCATCATAAACTTCCTTAAGAATGCATTTTTATGTTCATGTAAGTATCTTTATGATCATTACTTATTTAAGAATACCTGACTGTAGCGTGTTCATCTAATATTGATTGTTCACCTCATTCCTTCATCTCAGCATTGCTAAATGTCACTGTGATTGAACGCTTTCAGGGTAAGACCACTCAACAAGGGAGAAGTAGCAAGAGGTGATGTTCAGGCTGCACAATTCCCTGGAGATGGAGGAATCTGGGTGAGTTACAATATCTCCTATAGTTAAATATAACGCTGCCATTGGGTAGAGTACCGGGTACCATCGATGGATAATGCATCAGGAACTTCTGAGTACTTGATTTCAATCCTGAAAAAGGCTTGAAGGTTTACAGCACAGCTTCAGTTGTTTAGCAGATGTAAGGTTGCTGACCATGAAATATTCACATATCGAACTTGCAGGTTGAAAATGAAGAAATCTAAAAGAAAGTATATCAATGTTGCTTTATTCCAGTACGAAACAGGTGGTGGTACAAAGTCTTTCACATTCAACGTCACATTCGAGCCTGAGGCAACTCAAGAGGATGTGTTCCAACATTCTGGTGTACAAAAACTTATTGACTTAGCAATAAATGGGTGAGTATTGGCAAGAGAGGCGCAGTGTGAAATGATCACACCAGGCTGAGTGAGGAAAGAAACAGTAATAATAAAGAGCTTGAGCAACAAGATTACAGTGGTGGAACTGTAACACCATGGATTGAGTAACAAGATTACAATGATGGAACCACAATGCCATGATTGATCATGTGGATTGAGCAACAAAATTACAATTGTGGAATGATTGACCATTTGGGTTGAGTAACAAGATTACAATGATGGAACCACAATGCCATGATTGATGTGGATTGAATTACAAGATTACAATAGACGAGCCACAAGGCATGATTGATCATATGGATTGTATTACAAGATTACAATGGTGGATCAAAAACACCATGATTGACTATATGGATTGAGTAACAAGATTACAATGGTGGAACCACAACACCGTGACTGACCATATGGATTGAATAACAAGATTAAAATGGTGGAACTACAATACTGTGATTGATTATGGGTTGAATAACAAGATTACAATGGTGGAATGATTGACTATATGGGTTCAGTAACAAGATTACATGGTGGAACCACGACACCATGATTGACCGTCATGGGTTGAGCAATGAATGACATTGATCAAGCATTCCATGGTTGATATTGATAGCAGATCCAATGTCAACCCTCTACATATACCATATCTTTCAATTCCATATGGTCCTCATCATTGATGCTATAAAATGTGGTACCTGCCAATATGTTCTTTCTGTAAGATGTATGGTTTACTTGCTGTAATTTACACCTATATTCCTGTTCCAGGTATTCATGTACAGCATTTGCATTTGGCCAGACTGGTTCAGGCAAAACTCATACAATCACAGGACCACCACAGTTGGTAAGGACATTGTCACAGTTGTAGGTGAGATAGAATGGACAGATAGGAACCACACAGTTGACTTACCAGAACCTCAGTGCTGGATGAAACATTTAACCATTGCATCCATTAGATTTTTCTGGTGCTTGATATTTGAACCATATTTAATCAGTAATTCCATCTAACATAAGGATGAGGACTAGTTGTAGGGATGTCTTTTATCAGAAGTGATAAGTGCTAGCAATAGGATCATAAGTTTGATAATGCAATGGGTCCAACACTTGCTATCTGTGATGTGTAGTGTATTTTCACTGAAAGAGAGCACCTAACACCAAATTCATATCGCGACATAAACGTCTCATTTTGCCCGCTGTATGCATGTCGTCTTCATAACTTTCCCTTGCCTTCCAAAATCATCCATGGCCCCACTCCTGAAAATCTACAAAAAATGATGTTTAATGTTACAATCAGTAAGTGTCTTTCTACATATACACCTACATATCACTGTGCATGCTCTTTCACTCTTTTCATAACATTTACATAATAGTGTGACTTTGATCGGTAACCAATTCTCAGGGACCACATAACACCATCTCTGTTAGCTGCAATGATACTACCTCACATCATCATCAACAGGGACTGTATTCGCACTCCTGTGCGTCTGACAGTTCCAGTTGGTTGGTCCCCTATCCCTTCATTGTGCTGCAGTCATAGTTGAAGATAATGGGGTGGGAGTATGGTCAGAAACAGTAATGTCCTGTCCACTTACTTGTCCCACTCCCGAGCCTGGCAAAGAATGACAGCATGCGATATCTTCAACTTAGGATTTGGTCATTTTTTCTGAGTTCAGGAATGGGACAGGTAAGTGGGAGTTTAGAGTATATATGGATCTTAGAGACCTACAGTAGCAATCTTGACACTAGAGGGCACAGTAAAGATGTGACAAACAGTTGGCCTCTGGGGACAAGATTGCTACAGAGCAACTCTGTGAACAAGGTCACTGACCAACACCATGACAACTTTTCTCTCTTATGGGACAGTAACCATCAATACAATGAATTTACCATGTACATGAGAGATTCCTAAGCATTTGTGACAACACCTCTGGAAAAAACTGTGTTACTTCAGTTCTTATTTAAAAGCTATTTAAGTTTTCATTTCTCTCCCGGTGTTTGGCAGTATGTACGTTCATCAGCAAAAAAAATGTACGAAATGAACAACCACAACCTTCTTCGACATTTTACTGAGGCATAGATTAGGCCAAGCCAAATCAATTACTTGTTTCCATTCCCTGTGAGATGGGACAAGTGGTATTGGATAGTCCGCAAACTTCTAACAAGATGTTACATTGCATAAGATAATAACTTTCTCTTGAAAATGTATCAGAGATGTGATGAGTGCCGACCCCAGGACTTGATTTTTCGGGTGCCAACAGAATGTGTAGACTGAATTTGATTGCATTTTCCTCAAGCATGATTGATATTGCATGAAGTGTTTGTCTTGGAATGCAGCAGTTTGTGTGTAATTCTCAGCCAGTATGATCACAATTTTGTTGTGTTAATTAGAGATTGGTGCCAAAATTATGACAGTCCTGCATTGATAAACAAGTAAATTAATTCAATCTGCCTGAAGTATAGAAATATTCAGGTATTTCAAACATAGCCTTGGGTAATGGTATGATTCAAATTCCGGCCGATTTTATATTCAAATTTTGAAGAAGGCCTTAAGAGGGATTAGTATGGTATTAACCTAATTTCCTGTGATGTGGTGGATTATACTGATTAAAGCAAAATTTGGGTCATATTTCAAAAAAAAGATTTGTTGAAAATCTTTAAGTTGTGCTTCTGGGTATACTAGATTGAAAAAATTATACCCGTCATGCTGATCTTTGGCAGAATGCCATTGTAGACCAGATCATTGTAGCGAAATGATCTCCAAGAAGATATTTTGTAACCTGACCAGGTCACCGTCCTCAGGAAGGACAGCAGACACGTTAAAGAGAGTGCTCACAAGTCTTCTCTTCTCCTTTCCTTCACTGTGAATGAAGGTTGAGGCTGTGAGAAATCAGACACTGGATGGAGCTCCCATCCTGAGGTGATCATGCAGTGCTTCTTTAGCGCTTGCTTGTCTGGTGTTGTGGGGAGGGAGCCAGCACAAAGAACCACTGATGACCTCAGGATGAGAGCTTCTGAAATAGAAATCATGGTCCTCAGCAGCAGTCATATACACTTAGGGCTGGGATCTTTCCAAAACTCAACAAGTTATGACTACCAATACTATTGGGATGGGGGATCATGGAACCTCATTGCTTCGACTGTGATTGCGATCTAGTCTGCACGTTTACAAACCCTACAATTGTCCAGTCGCTGGATCTACTACCCCTGAGGCTGACTTTACATCGGACGACACGGGACACGAACACGCAGGCGAACAAAGGTTTTGGGGATGAATCCTTTGTGAAGCCATTGTTCGCCTGCGTGTTCTTGTCACGTGCCATCCGATGTAAAGTCAGCCTAAAATGTACATCGACAGTTGTTCCTCCTTTTGCCATGCATCAAAATAATGTTGTCTAGTTCTTGTCAATAGGGAGGTTTCGCAAGCGCCCGGTTAGGCCCTACGACGATGTTTATCTATTGTGTGGGTATACCCAAACAATAGATAAACGTCGTCGTATGGCCTAACTGGGCGCTTGCGAAACCTCCCTAACAATGTATGATTCTTGTTGCCAAAGAGGAGGCTACATTGTCCTTTCTTATTAGTTTCAGGATGGTGTAAAGCCCAATGCTGAGATGTTTGGTTTGATACCTCGGTCATTTGCATACCTGTACAGACACATCAGACAACAAAAGGGAGCCACGTTTAGGATACATGCTTCTTATTTGGAGATTTACAATGAACAGGTGATCATTTAACCCTTTGTCAGCAAATTGTCCTCTTGGGAATTGAAGCATTACTCCAGATGTCATGCTTAGCAGCCTGCAATATTGGATAATCGTCCCTGTCTCTCAGTTATCCCACTGAGATTCTTACATTGTGCGAGAAGTAATACAATAGATGGCAGACCAATGCTTACCTTCACCTGACTGCTCTAAGAACTACTATCACATTGTCGTCTTTCTTTTTAGGTGATAGATTTGTTGAATCCTCACCAGCGTCGCCATCTCCAGATACGATGGTCCAAAAACAAAGGTTTCTATGTGGAAAACTTGTTCGTTGTGGAGTGTGAGAGCTTAGATGACATGATGGCTGTCCTGGAAGAAGGTATGAAAACATTGATTTGAGTGTTACTTCAATAAATGTATGAGTTTTGCTTGATGTTACTGTCCGTTGATGATACTCTCTCTCTGCGTCCATGAATCTATCAAAAGACACTTTTAGAGTGAAATTAAATGCTCTTTTCTTAAGGCCCGTTTCCACTAGAGCGTTTTGCGCTGCGTGATGCGTCAAATCTTTTGTTATTTTCCGCCACTCTGCTTCCAAACAATGGGCGAAGCGTCAAAACGCGGCGTAAAACGCTCAAGTGGAAACAGGCCTTAACATGGCTTTCCCGTCAGATGTAATGAGATAAAGGGGTACCTACCTAGTTCCATGTACTGAATTCAAATCAAAAGACTGAGATCACGGCATTTTCTGCAGTGTCTTCGCTGAGATAGCAGACTGGTTGTCAACACCATTCATAGATGGCAATACTGTTATACTCCTTGACTTACCCTGGTCAGTGCAAATGTCTTCACATAGATGTCACTTGCTGAGTGTTTTGCCCTTGACTGTTGCCTTGACACCCAGTGGTATCTGTTTGACATCCATGGTTCCTAAGAGGACTGACCGTACCGTATCTTGATTACAGTAACTTTCTGTGCATGAATATGTCAAGCACTCATCAGGGGCGTAGCTATTGGGGGGGGGGGGGGGG
>NMRB01001063.1:168818-183144 GCA_002633025.1 Notospermus geniculatus | reverse complement strand
CAAATGACATACTTGGGGCCCTTTTCAGAAAGTCCTTTGAGTATGTTTGTTATTTGATCTCCTCTTTCAGGTCCTACACCCGACCCTATCCCAAGAAAGTCGTCTACTACCAGCAGCCAACAAATCAACCCTCAGGGTGGAACAGGTACACACCACTGAACACTGACTCATCATGGTAACAATACTTACTATTTCTCTTCTTCCCTGCTAACATAGCGCTTACAATCCTTGGTGTTGGATCCATCGTCATAGCTAGTTAGGTGTAGTCACTCATCCCAGGGGCAGGGTGTTCATGCTTTTCACTGCACAATGTGACATCCCACAGCCCACGGAGGATCAGGGTTGGAAATTCTCCATCTCCTTTTTTGCAGTATACTGATGTTCTGTCCGAAAATACTGACATTTTGATTGACAACAGAACACTTGTTTGTATCAGAAAAGGGGAAATAAAGCCATAGTCGGAACGGATTTTGAAACCTGGGTCTCCAGACTCTGTCTCCCTGATACTCATGCAGTGTATCTCATACCGTGGGATGGTATATCACTATGTCTATTTCATTCCCCTGATTTCAACAGCACTGATTCCGAATCATTTTGTTTTGAATTCCACAGAATGAGTGCGGCAGGTTTTTATGCCTACACGCCCTTCATAGTTACTTTTACATTCCTTTCCTCATTCCTTGTGGTGCTGGGTACAAATGTAGCTGATGTGATGCACTGTTCTGACATTCTGTAAAGCTTGTCAATATGCTGAGTTTGTCATGCCAATGACGTTTTGATCTTCCTCCCTAGTGTGCCTGGGATTTACCTCACAGTATGACTTACGGGTATTGTCTTTCCTCTTTCTTCCAGATGAAATACTAAATGCTAATGACCGTCTTAGAGAAGAGCTCAGCAGTATCAATTCTGAGATACGTCGCAATAAAGGACTGAATGAGTTATCACGTCAGATTTATTACGATAGTTAGCATATGACGACTATTCTGTGATACTGAAGAAGAAAGGTGCAGGAAAAGGAAGCCGTTCAGAGCAGCGTTTCTGCGTGTTCAGAGCTACAAGTCTAGGAGAACTTGCCATCCAAAATGGATGGTTCTGGACGTATCCCAATCCCAGAGCATCTGTTGAAAGATGCTCGTGGAACTTCATCTGAGAGTCCATTTCATGTGAATCACTCTAATTCAGGAGGAGGATGAACTGATTAGTGACCATGTAGTCACATTTCTTGTAAATATTCTGATTTGTACTTGTTATAAATTGTACATATTATCTTATTGGGTTTCAAATTCTTGTTTTCTGTAAATATTAAGATAAGATGTACATGTACATATTGTATTCCAGAAACCTGTTTTGGTATTTAACTAGGCAGGTTTCATGTTCTAGGGATGTATTTACAGAAGATTTAAAAGATCTGAAACAGATGAGATGCTGGTACCAGTACACACAGCTGTGAGCGTCCATGACTTTAGGAGAGTTGCGAGTCTCTGTAATTTTGGGAAAGCTCTTAAATCTCTGTGACGTTGGGAAAGCTGCGGGTCCCCACAACTTTGGCAAAAGCTGTGAGTCTCCATGACTGGGAAGGCTGCGAGTCTCCATCACTTCAGGAAAACTGTCAGTCTCCATGACGTTTGTATTCCCTGATCTAAATGTGTGTTGGGTTCATTAGAACCAGTGGATTAGTTCTTACAGATCATATATTTTTGTTTGAGTACAAGCCACTCACTATTTTTGACCACTTCTAGTGCTCCAACATGAAGTTTTATAAGTTTGTTAAGGTTGATTCCGTCCATATCTTTTCATATTGTTTGAACTTAGTTGTAAATTCCGTCCAAGTGCTCCATCATCAGTGTACATTGCCATTCATCACAACTACGATACTAAGTTTTAACAGGCCCATCTTACCTGTTGCAATCCCAGGTTTATCTTTTGTTCTGAGGAAAAATCCACCCATATGTCCTCACAGTAACTCATTTGCTGTTATCTCTGGCCAGGAGTGCTGCATCTCCTACTTTCCTCCTTCCAATACCAGTTACAAGGGGAAAATGCTATATTAGTTACATTTTCAACAACAGATGGTGTTAGTGTTGGAAGTCGATCAAGTGAAGATGTCACGTCCACATAACTGAATGCATTCTAGTATCAACAGGTTGTCTGCACTCTGATGTGCTGCAGTCAGAATCTGGTGGAATATACCGGTACTTTAGTTGTGATGCCTATTCATATTTTCTTTTGTTTCCTAGCATAGGCACCCATCATCTGAATAAGCCCTTCTTCCATCGGTTGAATCAACAGGCTATTTGGTATTGGGAGGAGGAAGGCAAACACCTACAGGTTATTCGACAGTTTGTGGTGGTTTACATAATAGAACCAAAACAACCAATGATTGTTCACCAGCAGAGTTTATTTTGTACCAAAATAAAAAGTTGAAGGTTACAGTAATGTTGACCTTGTGTAGCATTTATTTTACTGTCTTCCTCCAAATCTTGAGTTCTCACCTCCAAGCTTACAATCCTTGAGATCTTTGGCAGTGTTTATGATTGTGCATTTACTGACTTTCTTCATCAAGTGTTTGCACCCTCAGATTGTTCTGTTATTATAGTGAGCAAAGGGCGCTATACCTCAAATTCAGCTGGGATTTCAGGCAGGGTCAAAGCCACAGTCGTGTACCCGGTAACACTTAAAGCCCGTAATACAAGTGTGTGATAACAGAACATTCAAGGTAAGCACATCAAGAAAGCAACATGTATTCCATGAATTTGTTCTCAACATTTAGAAGTGTCTTTCATCAGCAGAAATCCAATGAAAATGCTGTGTATCCAAAGTTTGTGCAGACGTCTATCTTGGAACTGTTCCCAGCCGCACACAAAACCTGAAATTGAAAGAGAAACGTCTTAATTTGCCGAGTGTAGATGGACTTGTATTTGTATTTCATTTTTCCATCAGGGCCGACGCTATAGCATTATTGGCCCCGGTAAGTACAGAGGAGGCCATCACAAGCTACTCATGTTCCTCACTTGGATGGGGTATTTTACTTGCCCTTGCAAAGACACAAGGTACAAGGCACCACGGCTTACTGTCCCATGCGACGGACGTGAAGAGCCGGGAATGAAATCCCACATGGCCCGGGCTGGATTCGAACCCGGGACCTGCCGCGTGCTAAGCGGACGTGATAACCACTGGGCTATCAGGCTCCTCTAGATTGACTTTGTGGCCGGTAGTATTCCCCTTAATATGGATTCCTCATGTTGGAGGCCAATACGGACCACACCACTATTGAATACTCACTTTGTGACTTTCTGAGTTGCCGTTAACACTGACATTGAAGACACTCCTGGGTGAACATGGGACGTGCGATTTACTTTCACCAGAAAAATTCCAGTGGTTTACTACGGGTGCTGTCCCAGCTGATATGATCTGAAAAGATGATGTTGAATTCATAAAGTTGCAGTCGCTTGTGTCCGAAATGTAAAGGGGCTTTTAGGCTCGCTGTCCATTCACACGATTCGTGGACAAAGGATGCGGCACGAAAATCGCGTGAATGGATTCTTAGCCTAACTGAAGGTGGGTTCTGTTCTTTATCCAATGCACATGTGTATGGAAACAGACTTATCTGATTGCAATTCTGTGATCCTTGGGAAGGTTTCGTCTCAGGCCTATCATCAGAATATGAAGCACTTAGTGCTGACATTTACTCTTGCCTTTCTGGATGCTCTACCCAGCTAATACTGATAGGCTAGTCTGTGCGAAAAGGAGCAGTGTGAATCCACAATGCTTTGTATAGGGCTACCGATCAGTCGTCTTGTTGATGTGGGGTCTCCTAATTTCAAAACTCACCTCATCATCATAAAACATGGCATGTTGTTGACAGGTTCCAGGTGTGTCAAATACTGTTGTGAATGATAGAGATCTCATGAACCAGATTGAGAGTAACGGACCACCACCACATATCAACCAGTCATCGCCAGGATCTGTGGCTACACAACTGATCCATTTACCAGTCTGTGGTCGGCAACATTCCTGAAACAGAATGAACACTGTTAGGAGGCTGAGCAGAAAACATGACTTGACACCGGTAATGTCAAAGAGTGGACAGGCCTCACAAGATCTGGGCCCAGTTTCACAAAGAATCTTAAGTCTAAAGTTTGACTTAAGTCGTCATGTGACCAGGTTTCAGCAAATCAGATGGCTTCATTTCAGACTTAAGTTTTTTCTTAGACTTAAGATTCTTTGTGCAACTGGGCCCTGAACTCGTATGGAAAGCATGAAACAGATTGACGTCGGGGCAGCCAGCACAAACGAGTGAGTGATGTCTTATTCTTACCTCTTCTTTGTATGGCTCAATAAGACTGACAGCTTCATGTGGTGACCGCACATCTGTAATGAAGTAACAGAAGACAAGATTACTGTGGTTGGTCCATACCATGCATGATAGAAAGTGTATCAGGAGCATTATAAGTTGAGGCCTAAAGGAATGACTTTTGAGAGAGTTCAGATTCATACTACTTCATGATTTCCTGGCAGTATGGCCTGGACATGAAGGTCCCAATGTATGCCCTTTGGTTCTCATGGTGCAAGACATTGCAGTTGTTTCCAATATTATCTATTGTTCTTGCAGAATATGACAGCAAGGACATAAGTTCATATCATCACTTACCCCAGACCCGGACCGTTCCATCCTCTGAACCAGATATACATTCTCTACAGTTATTTCTCAAGACAATGCTGTGTACATAGTCTGTGTGCCCCTTGAACGTTGTCTGCAATTGAAGGTACATGTATCTTATTCAATCTTTCAGGAACATAAATGTATATCTGATCATCAGTCTATGTTTCAGTTGGCAATTGCTCCCATTCAAATCCAGAAAAATCGGTGTAGGCCATATTTGCAATGCACATCATGTAAATGCCTTATCTGTTACCAACCAAGCAGACCTAAACCTGGTGCCCTGTTCGCATACCATGATGCCTTTTGCTGAAATGTTGTATTCCTTACCATCAGTTCCCCAGATTCAAGATCCCACATGTGTACGTTATTGTCTCCACAGCCAGCAAAGAGATGGGAACTACCATTCTGTGAAAGAGAAAGAGTTCCTGATGAAACTGAGACAGAGACCTTTCTAAAGTACTCAGTGACTCTGAGCATCTGATCTGTCAGCAACTTCCTCAACAAGGTGAGAGTTTCTGATATCAAACTTCAAAACCTTTCTGACAAACTGCTTTAGCTCGATGACTTGATGTCACTTACTGCAAGAACTGACAGTCCAGTTAGACTAACATAAACTTACCTTTGTATCCAGTGCTATGGAATTTGTTTCTGGATTGTCGAAATTTCCTCTGGAACAATTCAATGAAACTTTATAATCACTACAACTCTCAATGTCAAATGAATGCACTACAACAGCTTTAGGACAAACCATAAGCATCACCACACTCCTAAATCCACTCTTAATGAACAGAAAAGGACAGAAAGTCCTTATTTATTGGCATCTTATCAGACTGCCCGATGAATGGCAAATAAACACTTGATGACATGGCAAATACTGCTGAAACTGTGACTTACTTATTTGGAATGGATAATGCCCAAACTGTCTTTGGAATCTAGACAAGGAAAAGTACAAAGAGTCAAAGGATTTCAGACAGTTTGGAATGATTCAAGATATTCAGACATTTTGGAATGATTCAAGATGACTTTTATTCACTTCTAGGTTTGAAGGGAAACTGTGATAAACAGCGTCCCCTGACGACTGACTATATTCTGGACTTGAGCACAGTAAAAGACCATTTCTTTCTAACTATTCTTTGACAATCCATGGCATTTGTGGGATCTGTACCCGACTCTCACAAGCAGGGAGTCTGACCTACAGTGGCCCCATCTTACCTTATTAATAGCATCACTCCAGTTCCAGCCTTTAACATCTCCAGTACCCGCGCTGAAACATGACCCCGATTTAGAATAAACTCTGGCAATCAATAAACCACAGAACCAGTACCCCAGGCTTCTGAAAATGCCGATAGCTATTTTGGCTAATTGCGTAGTAATCCATTTTAAGCTCAAAACCTAATCAGTCAGTTTCCCTGCAGCTTGATCGGGAACTTTCTTTGAAATCAATCTGCTTTGATGAGCAAGTAAATCGAGCAGATTCAGTAGAGAGAAAGAAACAGGAAAATTCTCTTTGGCGACATACAGAAAAACATCTTCATGGTGAACACGTTTTAAAGAGTGCTGGATGAAGAACATGATCTACCGTACTTCAAAGATAACTCCCTTAGAAGGGCATCATCCAAACTTCACTGCTGGCACTGAATTCATGTATATTCTTCAACAGAAATTACTGACATAGCTACACGTAGTTGCACAAAGCACCAACGACTGATAAAAATGTAGCAATGTTAAGGAGAAACATGGTTGACTGCATATCCTTTTACCTTATGAGGAAATCTTCAGAGGACACTAAAGAGTAAATAGGACCATCATGAGCTGAAAATACAAAGAAGTAAAAAGTAGATATTGAACTTCCTTTGTAGTTCCCTCTGTGGTGTCATCTTTCTCATAAAGTTATTAGATTTCTTATGCCCCATCCCATTGTTAACCAAAATAACATGCTTCAAAAGCAAGGAGTCGCAAGGGTGATCTAAAATTATCATCCATCGGGTATCTATGGCAACTGGTTCGTCTGAGATGACTGGCTGTGTTGTATCAGTACTGACTGGTTTGTCAATACCAAATAAAAATTCATACAATAAAGCTAATATCAAGTCATTCCACTCAAATACTTGATCTCTCGTCAAAGATGACGGTTCTCTTGGTAACCATACATAAAGAATCGGTTCCCAAGGCAGCACTTCATGTCATATCTTACCACCAGAGAGCTGGATAAATAGCCTCAGGGAAACAGTAAAGCAAATACAAGACTATTTTCATCAAGTGCCTTTTACTGACCAAGTCATAATCACATTTTCGTTTCTTGTCCCCACATTTGGAAAAACAGTCACAGGATGCTTAGCATAATTAACAAGTGAGAAATGGGCTGCATTTGGAAACTGAACTCATGGCCTCAAGTAGTGCAAGGGGCCAATGCACTTGCACCACTTGAAGCCATGAGTTGGTGTAAGTGCAATGGTCCCTTGCACCACTTGAAGCCATGTGGTGCAAGGGGCCGACGCACTCCTCACTGGAGTCAGCAGCTTTGACAGTTGTCCTCCCACAGTGCTGGTTTCCTCCTGTCCTGCAGAACATTAGAATCGACATTACAGTTCACCGAGTTGACAAACTGCATAATTTGGTCTCAATCTATTACTTTTCCTCACAAAACATGATAAATTTATGAGAAACCAAGTCAGCCTTGCATGTCTTTCAATACCTTCCTGCCAGTTGTAATTGAAAACAGAACACAACATCTCAAGGTCTTGGTCCATTTCCTGAAACCTCCATTGACCATTTGAAGGTTGTATACAATGAATTAATTGGCATCCCACTGCCTCAATTTGCTGACTTGGACGATAAGAAATGGACTAACAACATGATTGAGTGTTTCAGTAATAAAGAAATGACCAATAAAAAGAAAAAGCAGCCACTACCCAAACCAAGATATGATCGGACATGGAGCTGCACAGAGAGAATATGGCATTGAAAATATTCATGATTTGGATCTCTATAGTTTGTGAGTAGCTTTCCATTCTTATCTCTATTTCGTGAGTTGGTGAGTGGTCAACTTTTGTGCCATGCTCCTTTGACTTCATTTGACACTATTTGCTCCTGAATTAACACTCCAATACTCCAATACTTTAGACTGATGATGGAAAGAAAGAGTAGGACACATTACATCCATTTCAGGTCCAAGTGATGGCCTTGTGACATTCCAAGGTAACTTCTGCCGAACAACCACAATGTGTGCCTTGAATGGCAAGAAGCTTGCTGGATCTGTCATCAACTCTTTCGTGGCAAGATCCAGAATTGACTGTATCAATGAATGCCTGTCAAACAAAGCATGCCAGTCATTCAACTATAACAAGGAGACAAAACAATGCGAAATGTCCAAATCGTTCTACGGACGAGGGACGGCAACATTTGTTGATGCACCAGGATTCTCATACTATTCACCTGCAACAGAGAACTGTCCGGAGAATGGGAAGGTGAGAGTTACACTCTATTAGATGTGACATAACTGGCACTTTCAGCTTATTTCTCTGAGTTTCTGTGAACATGATGAACCTTCTGTACCAGGCCCACAGTAGTACACTTGTCTTCAAGCGACAATACTGACCCTTTCTGGTCTGACATTAACCACAGCTTCATAAAAGATTTGCCATGTGGCGGGCTGATTTGGCCCCCACCATAGCGAATGTGTAAACCCCAGAGGTGAGACGCATTCGGCTGTGCATGCATAGTAGGAGAGAGATTGACACGCGGTTGCTGGCGAAATGTTGTATTCCGTTGTGTTCTGTTTCTGACTTGGAAATAAAGGAGTAGCCAGTTCCATCCTGTTCTGCTTACAGCTGCCAATGCCAACCTGTACCATATATGAGACATGTAAGGAACAGGAAAGTTTACCCTGTGGCAATGGAGGGTATCACTGCACATGTCAACCAAGTAAGTCTATTTAAATTTTGATGGAGCAAATTTGATGAAGCACATTTAAAGCTGAACTGCAGTCAAAGTACATGTATACAAGGAAGCAGAAATGACATGAAGGGCCTCAAAAAAGCTTTGTAAACTGTCTAGTACCTCCGCTGTGGCGCACCTTCCACTTGAATGTAAGAATTCTTTGACAAATTTATATGTGGTGACTGATATATCGGTAGTAGTACACATATCTTTCCGCAGGAGATGCTACTCAAAAGCCGGTTTCTGCATCATTTGATGGTATGACATGGACAACAGCAGCACAAATGGCATATCTACTTGATTCTAATCTGACTACATGCCTAGAATCAGTCAAGTCAGCATCACCCAGGATGATCATTCATTTCCAAGAAAAAGTCAAAATCACTATCATCACTCTTACATCAGGTATGTCAAGGCACATTTTGATATTCAATACACATATTTGAACAAAATGTTCTCATTTTTCAGCTAGGTAACTTATAAGTACTCCACTGCACTTTTTCAGACAGACATCATGGAAAGTACAGGGTGGATGTCACAAATGAATCGACAGGATCTTCATATTCATGTTCCTTTTACGAGACAAAGAAAGAGGATGGTAGCAAGACAACAGTTCATCTCTGCAGGAATGGACCAATTACTGGAGACACTGTTCATATTGCCTACGAAGCTGCCAAGGAATCTGGTTCTCAGGAAAATGATNAAGATAGAATTTCAGATCTATCCACTGATTTGGCAAAATTGGGTGATATTTCACAACCTGGTTTCGGTCGACAGCCATCATGAAATTGTTGATCTAAATTGTTACAGATATCACAAACCACTTTAAACGTTTGCAATTTTTTTGTATTTTGTGAGAAATGCAACATTTTGATTCATATGTTATTTTTGCAGTTACCATATTCTTGAAGGAATGTATCTTTCGGGGTCTGAAAGTCGAAAAAATGAGTCGTTGAAGAATTAGTGTTACATTTTCTTTCTTGGATAATAACACAAATGACCCGGTTTGGTAATTGCGCATGCGTATTAGGTCATCCTGTCTCGATTTTATGAAAATTTCATGAGCTGTGAGGCAAATTTTGTGATATAAATTATCGTGTGGTTATCTTAACGCTTTTATTTATTGGATTCT
Organism: Notospermus geniculatus; assembly: GCA_002633025.1. Lineage (NCBI taxonomy): Eukaryota > Metazoa > Nemertea > Pilidiophora > Heteronemertea > Lineidae > Notospermus > Notospermus geniculatus. Next base: position 173,410 of record NMRB01001063.1, on the reverse strand, counting down.
GCTAGATAATTCTAAGACTTTTAATACTATTTGTTACGACAGGCTGATATATTTGATCATTCGACTTGTGAGTATAGAGAAATGAGGTGTTCGTTTGTTTGACAAAAACCTGAAAAGTGAAATCATGAAATGAACGACGCAGCGACGCACGCACGCGCAGGACGCGTGTTGCGTGCATGCTGTGCATCATGCATGTCATGCATGATGCATGTACGCACCGGTTGACATCTTGGGACTTGGGTTGACATGGTTGACCTGTAGGCCTATGTCATACATTCGCAAGCATAGCCTAGGCCTACCTATGCAAGGCCTACCGCACGACTGTTAGAAGTCAATGCATGTAGTGGAAAAGGTCCGGAACGAAATTTGATTGGTTCAGGTTGGTGCCCTATTTGGAATATAATAGGAATTCCCTGACACATTAAGCCATGCACGTCGACATGGTCGAGGCCTACAAAAGGAAACCACAGTATTAACGAGACGTTCGTACAATACAACTATTTGGTTCCTACCAAATATGGCAAACAATGGTTTGAAGACAAAGAAGTTAACATAGGTATTTTGGGCGAAAGGATTTGGTGAAACCTGTGACAGCTATCGGCTATACCACAATGTTTATATGCAGCGGGAATTCCCTTCTCCATGATAACGTTAATATTGTTCGGCGATCTTATTCCAAGATTCAGTAAATTCAGTAAATTGCATCAACTCTCATGCTTCCGAGCTAAACTGCAGGAATTGTAGTGCCGAAGGTTGCATTTTTCTCAGTTGAGTATTATAAAATCAAGATAATGTCAACGTCTTGCAATAGATAAACATGTTTAGAACAATTTGAACCTATTGGTAATCTGAAGTTTGATCTGATGACTTCAAAAAATGCATTTGAAGTGTAATAATAATTTTACAGTAGAGGCCTCCTGCGCATGCCCAGATTGATTTCTTCCGGTCGTCAATAATATTCTATTGGCTTTGCTGTGGAGGTGGGCGTCGACTACGCCGGTTTGGCTGCGTCACCGTACTATTTTTAGGAGGGCTTTCCCCTTGTTGTGGCCGTTCTCCGAAAGGTGACGCCTCTATAGCAAATTCCCTTCCTAACAGTCGTGACCGGTAACATTCACTTGCCCATTGTCTATCCAGCTGCTGCTGAGCGCGAGTGCTGCTGGGCTTCACCATCAATATCATCATGATGATATCATGTCGATCATCACAGAGACGCATTAGGCCTAGCCTACTAGAGATCCACAGACAGAAGAGTCAGTGAGAAAGAAGATAAAAGAGCATGGCAATGTGGCGAATGCCAATAAATGGCATCTAACTTTGACCCAATGGAATGCGGAAGTTAGGAAATGGATCGTTCGATTTTCCACGGACCTTTAATCACACGCAGCTATTGAATACCAGTGGACAGCGCGAACAATCGGGAACGACCACAAATGGTGGACAGGCATGATTATAAACCGCAAAGCTCTGCCACATTACATGACTTCCACATTCCATTAGGTCGAAGATCGATGTTGCCAGACTTTACATGGAAGACGGTGCCTTGAGAAGATTAACTGAAAGGTACCAAGAAGACCCTTTTGTCATGACAATGTCACTGTCAAGTGTCATGATTTTGATGGACTGTCATCATGACTGTGGTGCCAAACCAGGTCCTTGTAGCGAGATCTCAGTTTTGATTCTGCAGCAGCCAACCAGGATAAAGTGGCGACTGTCACTTCTCAGGGTTGGTCTGCTTACAAACAATACTGGCAGTGGCTTTCTGGATTCATTTTAAGGGAAGCTGGTGTTCTTTTCTGGTGAACCCAGAGAATTATTCCACAATCAACCAATAGTTATATGTAGGCCTTACTGGTGTAATGGACCATGATATAGCATTCAGTAATTAAAATCATGTGATCATTGAATGTCAGCAATGTAGGCTACACAACACATTAACAACATCTGCTTGCTGTGATATAACAAAGCACCAAGAACCAGTTGTTGGAAAGTACATGTCACATCACAGCTCACCATCCTAAAGTAACATGCATCCACTGGAGTGTGAAAAAAGAGAGTTTTTGCTCTCCAAGAAAAGGAATAAACCTGGGGAAGTTTTCATAAATAAAATATTTCCTTTTGAGTAACAACTCACACATGTAGCTTTTTGATTGAGTTTATTTGACAATCATGCCATTGCATTGAATAATTGATAACCCACACCATTGTGGCTGTGGCTGTGATTTCTTGCCTTTTTGTGTTGATTTCACCCTTTTGCATGAGTACAATGTACAACATTTTTCAGATGCTACAAATGGAAAAGCACCCTTGTCATGCTTGTAATGTAACGTTGGTAGTAAATTGACACAGCAGCAGGTGTGAACACAAGTCATCAGACAGCAGCAGGTGTGAACACAAGTCATCAGAACTGAAGTTCCATTTGAAAAATTCTGTGTTCAATGCATTCTTCATTGCTTGTGTCAGCATATCAAAACACGAGTTCTCGCTAATGCATAAGAATTGCTGTTTACCCAGCATTTCTTTATTGATGATGAATACAGGCTATAATTTGTGTACATGCCTGACTGGGTGTTGTTTCCTGTCTCCTTCTCTATTGAATGATGTATTGTACCGCTCCTCCCTGGGGATTGATCGCTAACAGCTTATTGATCCCGAACGCCTTGGCACCAATCAGGATCACACTGTCATAAGTGTAACACAGACACTACTGGCATCATATTGAACTCTGTCATTGGAACTGTATTCTTGACAGTGATGGTGATAGTTTCCAACTTCATCTCTTATTCTGAAATGTGTCGACATGTATGCCGTATCAAACACTTGTTGTGTGCTGGTGTGTTCTATACTGTCACAATGCCAACTTCAGTGCACAAGGCTTAGGTGCCATGTGCCCTCTCACTCTCAGTGGCACCATGCCAGCAGGCCTAGGACCATCGCACCGTATGTTGCACATGGTTAAATGACACCATGCTGCCAACATTCGTGAACACTGCAGTTGCTAGCTAGCTGGATTCTATCTTTTACTAGATGAAACCCTGCGTAGGTGCGTAGGCAGGGCAGATATTGATTTGGTCTCTAGGATAATAGGCCTAAAGCCCCTGTCATACATCCACTCCGGGGCCCGTGGGGCGAGTAAAAACAGACAGATTGCCCCTGATCCCCTGGGAATGAAAATTGTAGAAATGAACATGAAAATGAAAATTGTAATGGACTCGTACTGTCTCTAAAATCCACGGCAGGCCACTGGGCGGGAAAATCGTATGGGGCCCGGTGGATATGTGACGGGGGCTTTCACCTTGTATCGCACTCAGATTAAAGATTTAGGTTCCATCTTGCACTGTTGCAAAGAAGTACCATAGTTGCAGAGCAATGTGCTGGGTGACTCAGACCAATTCTTTGTCCATCTAGACATGACAGGTGGTGTTTTCCCAGATGTACATTATGAACATAACCCTCCTTATGAACAGGTCTTTCAAGATGTTTGGTTGTTTTGAACTAGTACATGTAGAAAGAGAGAGTCCAGTGAAGTGAAAGAGAGGTGCTAGGTATAGATTTAAGCCTATACGGTGTGTAGATGTGGGTGGTACCGGAAGAGGTTGTTGCGCTGAAGCTGCGAAAGTTCGTTTGCACTAAATAATTTGTTGCAGGAAACAAATCGCGTCTACAGAAACAAGTGCCAAATTCTGAAATAGATGAAAAAGAGAAACATGAATACCGGTACTAGGCCAAGTAGCCGAATTGATAGACTGCAATAGTTGCACCTGAGGTTTGTGACGTGCATTCTGCAGATGGGCTGTGAGCAGCCCATCTGCAGAATGCACTTTTAGGCTTACATGTAGATCTACATGATGTAGGCCTAGGCCAATACGCATGCATGCAACAGGCCTCGCGCCTACCGACATGACGGACGGGTAGGGTAGAATAGGGCTACACATGTACACCATACAATGCCAATGGCCTACATCGCCAATTGTTATTATGTACATGATGCATGACATGCATTGATTGACTGCGAATAAATGACTACCTGATCTTACTGACTTTTGCCAACACGAACAGAGAACCTCTCGCGTGCCAATTAGGAATTGGCATTTTCGCCCTTTGCTTATCCGTGTAGAAGGGTATTGACTTCACACAATGTTTCATAAATACCGGGCAGGGCTTCTTGCATTGTGTCAGTTGGTTCACAACAATTGAACTACGATGACCGACCGTAAACTGCCACGGCGTTGCACATGCGTGAATGTGACCTGCACCTTCGCAGTGGCCTCCTGGCGGCTGAGTCATTAGTAATGCTACGCTGTCCTGTCATCTATTGGACATCGATAGAACTAAATCGTCCTTAAAATCGCTAATTACTAATTAACCAGAGTAGGTAAGGGGCTGTAAAAAAGTTATGTTTGTTTTCGAATGCCAGCCTTCATGTCAGCGTTTACCGCTCGTCAATAGATGGTCTGGTTTGTTCTGTAGCTCCACAGCTGGGATTTCTGTATAGTATAGTGGTATGAGATCATCAGTGGCGGTCTTTGCGGGCGACATTGGTACTAGTGGGGCTTCGCCCATACGTTTCACATTCGCCTCAATTCGACCAG
>NMRB01001063.1:137160-159137 GCA_002633025.1 Notospermus geniculatus | reverse complement strand
GGCCCTTGTGATTACATGGATTTTTGATCAGCACAGGTTACATGAAAATATTGGCACCTGTCATGCCAGAAGTTGTGAGTTCAATAGAAGGCTGGCAAAATAACATCATAAAGTTTATTGTATTGTCTTTTTAACTCGCGACGAAAAGTAAAAGTACATTGAATTGAAATTCCACACACAATTCTCAGTTATTACAAGATATTATAAATCTACAAAGCTCATACATCAGCAGAACATCAAAGGATTCAAACAAACCATATCCAACTTCCCTATCAGTATCACATTGAGAACACTGTCAAGGTTGAGCGAACTCTTTATGATCGCACACGAGAAAGCACAAAGGAATAATAATTGGATATAAAAGGTATTCAAACAGCACTATTTATTGGAGGTAAATGATACCAATTATATCGCTATATATCACTTTAATATCAAAAGGCAATAAAAGACGACCATGTAAGTTATTGACCAAGTTGCAATCATAACATTCATCCATGCATCGCTAAGAATGTCACTTAAAAGGATAATCCAAAACCATAATCATAGATTCTCTCCTGGTCTGCTATCTTCAATGATTTCGCAGGTTTTGACTCACTGACAGGCCAACTTGCTACCCTGCAACTGCGTAAATCAATACCTACACACAAGCAGGGGCTAAATGACTTCATGTCACATCCTGAGGGTATCAGGGGACTTCTTTAAGGGTGAAGGTCCTGATATCCTCAGGATGTCATATCAGATGCTTATGTCAAGCTTCCAAGTCAGCTCTGAGAACATCCTAATATAAGTGTGTTCAACTCCCACAGCAGGGCTTTGGTCTCCTCACGCTTGCACAGACTCGTTTGTGTGAATGGATGAAGAGAAGCGAGGTAAAGACCCCTGCTGGGGGTGGATGTTGTCTTCTAACCATCTAAAACAAACAGGGGATACAAGAATCTTTACATTTTCTTATCTCATGATCTTCAGTGACCTTTACATTCAAATATGCCGAATGGAAGAAACCATGACAAAATAACCAAACTTCTGCATGAACGAATACACTGTAACCAAAAAGAACAGCAGGAATCCAGGGTAAAACAAATCCTTCCTGTTATCTGGATGAGTTTAATTCACCAAGTTCACTCAAACGTAGGCTGAATTCATGGTAGGCCTATTTAGCAATACCAAAGGAGCAGTCGGTTGATACACCATTGGAATTATTTCCACCACATACTTTAAGGTTCTGTAATAATACATCATTGGATATTTAGACCTCTGACTGACCACTACATTGATCGGCTTCCACATCAAATATTTGTCAGGCTGTAGTTTATCGTGCCATTCACTTGTAAAAAATTTGAAAACATGTGTTATGAATTAATCAATGTTTAAACTGTCATCCCTTTTATATACCAACACAAAAACCAAAGCATAAAGGAGATCTGCAAGGTGTTTTTCTCTGGCAAGGGGCCACAAGAAACGAGTGGAAAATCTTTGCCTTCAAGAGATAGGCGTACCGACAGATTCACAAAGCATACCCCACTCAAACTCACAATAGGCATCAACACATACCTGTAACATCAGTGAAGACAGCCCGCAGCTTGGTGAGTGATAGAGAGAAATTCCTGACATCATGCGTCAAGGAGAAGATATCCTCCTGGTCAACCATAGGTACATCCATTGTGTCACTAGAGATACTGCCCCAAGAACCACTCTTCGATCTTGCAGGGCTCATAGCACCCGTGCTAATACGCCGCGAATATGGCAAGTCGGTGAAGACGTTATCACTACTCTGAAACGACAAACAATGTCAGCGATTATAGCAATGTGGTAATTGCAGTATCCGCCAAGAATGGAACCACTCACTATAAAGAAAATACGGAGAGGATATTGACCGCCAAAATTACCAGCAAAGAGGAATTCTAAACTGGGTATATACCACATTCCAGACAAGAGGTGGTGGTGGCTTCCTTGTGCAATCACTTTGACTGATTCCCAATCACACAGCTGTTTCCCAGTTATGATGATTTCTGATTTTACAAGATGAAATCACGGCACAATGAGAAACTTTTTCAATGAAATAGGTGATTTTTTCCAGTCGAGAGACAGAAGACCACCACACAGATCAAATCAGGAAGCGTACAATGTAACTGCATGAACATGTCCAAAGAGTAATAAAATTGCCAGTCACATTATGCCAGAGGGGGAATTCCACCTGTGACACTGAGACATGACAATGCATTGAAATTCCTTTTGAGGCAAATCAGGTATGGTCATTACAACGTCATATCATTGTGGAACAAGTCAATATTGTTTCACAAGTCACGAGGTACATGTATGTCGACATCCGGAACTCAAATATAGCGCATTGAATTCCGATATTATGAGAGAACCTGCAGGATGAGGATGATGATGTAATGATCTGTTTTGAGACATTCCCTTACAATGCAATGAAGTTTAAGAAATTATGACCGAAAAACATTGGGTGATTTCAAATCTGGTGTTCAGGTGGTGTTTGGTGTTAGTGTCTTGTGTTAGTGTTAATTTCAACCCCTTCACACCAGTGTTAGTGTAACACCAGTGTTGGAGTAACACCGGTGTGATGCTGACACCGGTGTCAGTGTGACAGTAACACCACGGAACTGGTCCTGGGAAGTCTTGTGGGAAATCCCAGCTTCCACATGCAGTAAGCACACAGATTTGGCGCAAGTCTGCGAATTTTGCCACGACAGCGAATTTGACACAAGGTATGATTAATATTCATTGGCAATTCCTGCAACAACTTCTTGGAATGGCACGAAAATCATGGTGGAATTTTGACACCAGATATGAAATCAGTTCGGTGTTAACCTCTAGGGATTAGTGTGACACCCTTTAGAAAAACCAATACAAAATTTGGCCTGGAACACCCAGAGGAATCGGAACCAGTCATTGTTGGTTCAGCCGCCGGGCGGCTTGAGATACATGTCATGTACCAAATGAGTAGGCCTAGGCCAATAATAGCCTACGTGTGGATTAGGCCTAGGGCTAGGCCTAATTGTAACGTCGACAACAGAACAGTGGCTTGGTAGGCCTATACAATAATGACATGAACGATGGACACCCGAACCATGGAGGGGGGTGTACCTCTCCATGGTTCGGGTGTACAGACTGTATATTATAGTACAGAGGGGATGCATACATACTAAAGGGTGTCTCAGGGTCAAGGGTGTCTCAGTGTTGAAGACCCTATGGGCCATTTTGGAACGCGCATGCTATGCTAAGACGAACTCCTGTGACTACACCTGGGGACGAGTGTCTCAGTGTTGAAGACGAACTCCTGTGAAATTTGAATTTGAATTTGTGACTACACCTGGGACGAGGCTGGGTAACCAGGCGGCGGCGCGCAAGTCGGCGGCGTTGTGTGACGTATACACCAAACCTAAATTNAAATGTGAAATGGGATCACACCAACACCCAGTGTTGACACCAAACAGTTCATTTCTGGTGTCCCAGACAGTGTTAGTGTCACACTAACACTAAACACCGAATTTTAACACCAGATTTGAAATCACCCATTGTATCCTGGAGAAATAAAAGGGAAAATTTAACACTTTCCAAAGATTTAAAGCATTTTCCTGTAGAAGTTTACACATCAATTTAATCTCGCTGAAGAAGCACCACTTGCACTTTCAGATCACTAGATATCAAGTTGGTGCTTCATGCATCACAACTTTTTTCTCACTATCCAGATCAGACCAGGTGAGTTGCATTTTTAGATACTCGGAGATTTATTGTCTTTTATAGGAAGCTCATCACAATCATGTCGTTGAGCAATTGGAGATTTGACTCCCACAATATGTCAACTTGATTTGATTACCAGGAAAACCTAATTTATCATTTTTACTGCACCCACAGCGAGAACTCATGACACCTACATTATCACAAGACTGAGTATCATCACATCAACATTTAAATATGTAGGCCTACTGAAAAATTTGTTAGCACTTTAGTTTGATCATACAAACCTCCAAATCGTCCAACATGACAGAATTATATTATCACATCAAAGAATTGTTCAAGCAACTTCAGAGACACAAAACGAGGTGCAAAAGCTCAATGGACGATAACATTTCAAGCTATCCACAACTACCACATACACAGCATGATATCATCTGATCTCAGCACACCCACGACGTTTCAAAGCAGAGGGTACAAAGGCCTGGTGATTCAAAGCTGATGTCTAGAAGAATGATAGAATGATTGTTTCCAAGCAACCATGTTTCATATCTCCTTCCTTTACACCATCAGGTTTGCCAACAGGAGAGACTGATATGGTTTCAGTTGGCTTGTACATGTACGTTATACAATACTGGTAGAAACAGTCTCTGCAACAAGGCTACACATTACAGTACGTTATACAATTGACCTCCCTTCCGCGCTTCGACCATCCGTGTACCACATGCGCGTACCATCCTCGTACAATTTGTACCTCCCCGGACGTCACGCGCCGTCATGGAATGCACGCAATGAAGACGTACCGTCATTCCCCCGTGGTGCACGGACGTGACGCAGCAGAAACGCGTGACGTGCCCATACCATACGCAGTGAACTGAAGCCTACTTTCTGCGCGACGTACGCGGATAAAGGTAGGTCAATTGTGCAACGTACTGTAATTTGCATTGCAGTTCATACTGACATCAAATTCTAACAGCAACGTGCGTTTCACAACACTCAATACATGTACATGTAGGCCTAGCAAGAAAACTCAAATTGTAGATGATGATTTAACACTTAACCGAGGCTTCACAATAAGGCAGAACACTTGAACAAGCCTAAACCAAAGCGAATAAAGTTAGAACCACACCATTCCAAGACAAGCACAAGTCTGCATCAGGCGACACTCGTCTTCTGTGCCAGTAGGTAAGAATATCAGATGGAAGAGTAGAAGCCTACCTTTTCGACTACAGAGAGAAATCCAGGCAGAAATTCATGAATCAAAGCCGAGAAAACAATCCAGTTCAGGCAACAGAACAAATCTCCTCAAAACCATACACAGCCAACATTCCTTGCATGACTTCAAAGCCAGTTAGCTGTTAGTTCGACCACCGATAACCTACAGTTTTCAAAGCTGCCTGTTGTGTAGATAGAAGATGAGCAAGCCTACCTGAAGCTATGACTAGAGGATGCGTATCATTGATTTATCATGCTACAGGCTGATGTTGTAATTTCGACGCCTACGCCACGGCTTGTACAGTGCTCTGGATATAACTGCACCATGAAGTTAGCATATCCGTAGACGAAAAAGAAGTGCAATGCACTGCCAATTGCGCCAACCAATAAGACCCCACAACTGCCGTTAGGCTATTCAATCAATCATAATTCCATTTCCCGGAGGCTAAAAGTGTAATGCTCTCACTTATTGTTCATTAGGTGTGTTAGGAAAGTCATGCAAACACTCTGACACTAGCAACAACTAAATGAACAATAGAGAGGGGTAGGTTGGAAGGTTTGCAAAACTGAAATGATAGGCACAGTAATATTCTTGGAATGAAATGGTCCATGGACCATGTGATCACCTGGGTGAATGTACCAGAACAAATGACAAATGTTAAATCCAGTCATTACAGTACAGGGCACAATTGACATCCCATGTGCTTCGCGCACCCTGCGCGCGACGTACGAAGCTCTATCGCGCACCATTCTCGCGACGTGCGCGAAGACTTCGCGAACTCGGCGAGAACGGTGCGCGAACATTAACTGCCGACGTTCGCGCACCCTTCGCGAAGCCTAGCCGCGTAGTGTTCGCGAAGGTCCAGTCTTCGCGATGTTATGAAGAACGGTCTGGCTGACGGTGGTGTGTAGCCTACGACAGCCCTATGTAGTCATGAAGGCCTTGCGGACCATGTTTACACGGCGTCACGACGTCGCAAATCATCAGCACTGTGTTGGACGCACTACATACATGTATCACACCACTCGTGTTATGGGTGGCCAAGCCTAGGCCACGACGGTGTGGAAGGCGTACCGGTATAAATTTGTGGATTCACTTGTTGGCCATTTAAATTAGGGTAAGCCAATGTCCGTAGCCTCACCATCAGCTCAGCTCCAGCCGCCAGCCACGTGCATCGGTCGGGCATCGGGGTAGGCTAGGCCTAGGCCTAGCCGCCGGTAGGCCCTGTTCGGGCCAAGCCAAGCATGCAAGCCCTAGGCCTAGCCCTGCCTATAGGCCTACAGGCTATAAGTGTGATGATGACACATGTTACATGCAGTAACGACGCCTTGTACATGTATGTAGGCATTAGCATGGTAGGCCTGACAAGGAGGCCTAGGCCTACCCTAGCCTAGGCCTAAAATCGACAATTCCAAAACCATGATGGCTTGGCAACTGCGAGGATCAGAGAGTAGCCTATTCGCGAAGATTAGCTGTGTCGATGATATTACTCTGGTCTCGCGAAGGGTGCGCGTACGGTGCGAGATATTAAAAGTCACTGTTGTTCGCGCACATCACGCGAACCCTGCTCGCACCCTGCCCGAACGTAGACCGAAAACTCCAGTCTCCGAACATAACATCATAGTTATGATTCTACGACCGGATTCAACCTATACAACTCCTATGGGGACTAGTNGGGCGAAGAAACATCCGATAATTACGACCTTTCGAACCTTCAACTCCCAAGTGACCTTTCGCTCCGGAAGTCAACAAACCAATGTACAGGGATATGGCGGCGTGTTTTCACTGTCCTTCAAACTTCGGATTTTAAACGCCTTACAAGTGGTCAGATTTTTTGGGCAACGGTAGGAGTGTCATCTAGAACATTGAAACTTCATGATAGGATACTTTTTAAATGATGTCCTGCTTCCAGAGCTTCACCAGCAGTGAAAACATTTACCCCTTCTCAGACGGGAGAATTTCCTCCACACAACATGGAGTGCTGAATCACGACGTAGAATATCCCAAATATTCGAAGTCGTGAATTTCATGACTAGCCCGAACGGTGCGCGAAGTGTGGCGATTAAGTTTCGCGCACCCTTCGAGAATGATTCGCGCAGGGTGCGCGAATTCAGGGATGTCAATTGTGCCCTGTACTGTAGTTCAGGAGCTATTGCACTTTATGTGTTTAGGGTTTTGGCCACCTGGTGACGAAGCCAAGAACCGAATAGGACCGAAACTTGGTGTCATAGGCCATATGACCTTGGGGTATGTACCAAGTTGCAGATCAATAGCCGAAGCGGTTACGAAACGTGCCCACTGCTACAAATGACGACGACGACGGACGCTGCACCATTGTGAGCGCTAACCACAGGTGAGCTAAAATGGTGGTGAGGTGCCCAGGAGTTGAAGTACAATGTAGGGTGTATTTTCAGAAATATTTGGAAATTGGCCTCACATTCATTGTCTCTGCGTAATTAGGACTGAGCTGATAGTCAGACAGTGCCACATCGCGAATAAGTTGCACCATCTTTTCATGACTACATGTACATGTATGCTCATTTCTGGCTTCTGGCACACCTTGTGTCACTATACATGTATTTCCAAGCTTGCAGTCAGTGAAGACATGGTTGTCTTCATGGAGATATGGCCGACTAATGAGCAGATTATTAGCAGATTTCGTCACTGTGTTGGGATTTTACCACCACCCAGTTTGGGTCAAGTAAAGTTCTGTTCGCTGACACTAGGTGTCATCTCATAATACGGCGCGAACTGTCGGCTTCACGTGCTGCATTGTCTCTCGTCCACCGGCAGCAGAGCGTACGTGTCTTTTGTGATTCCCTTATTGTTCCTCAATGACTTCTTGTTTCCACTTCATAAGAAGTTACTCGCCAAAAACGGAGACAAAATCGTTTGTTATGTGAATGGAGATAAATAACGTGCTCTGTTCTTCCCCGTCGCTAAAAGTAAACAATAACAAACACGCCCATTGGTGGAAATCTAAATAGTCTGACCTCTCACCCTTGATCTGCATAACGCAATAGGAATTCATAGAATCTGCCTTGATCTCGCCGACAACTATCGGAAATTGCCGAGTGTAAAATTTCCGTATGCAAATGAAGGTCAGAGGTCCGCTTGTGATAAAACCGAAACCTGAATTCCAGCCCGAGACTGGGCCGTCGATAGGCCTACATGAATAGACGACAAAAGTACTGTGTTCATTGCTTATATTATCAACTGGGATAGTTTGAGAGGTGATCCACACCCAATAGTCATTCTCCGCCTCTTAGTCATCAATGAAGGCGGAGACATGGCCAAATTTCTAACTTATTCGCAGATTTCGTCACTGTGTTGGGATTTTACCACCACCCAGTTTGTGTCAAGTAAAGTTCTGTTCGGCGACACTAGGTGTCATCGCATAATACGGCGCGAACTGCCGTCGACTTCACGTGCTGCATTGTCTCTCGTCCACCAGCAGAGCGTGTCTTTTGTGATTCCCTTATTCATAAGAAGTTACTCGCCAAAAACCGGACACTAAATCGTTTGTTATGTGAATGGAGACAAATAACGTGCTCTGTTCTTCCCCGTGGCCAAATGTAAACAAAAACAAATACGCCCATTGGTGGAAATAGTCTGACCTCTCACCCTTGATCTGCATAACGCAATAGGTAGAATCTTATAGTAGAATCTGCACTGATCTCGCCGACAACTATCGGAAATTGCCGAGTGTAAAATTTCCGTATGCAAATGCAGGTCAGAGGTCCGCTTGTGATAAAACCGAAACCTGAATTCGAGCCCGAGTCTGGGCCGTCGGTACATGAATAGACAACAAAAGTATGTGTTCATTGATACTAAACTGGTATAGTTTGAGAGGTGATCCACACCCAACAGTCATTTGGCTCCGTACCTCTTAGTCATCAATGAAGGTGGAGATATGGCCGACTAATTAGCAGATTATTAGCAGATTTCGTCACTGTGTTGGGATTTTACCACCACCCAGTTTGTGTCAAGTAAAGTTCTGTTCGGCGACACTAGGTGTCATCGCATAATACGGTGCGAACTTATTGTACCTCAATGACTTCTTGTTTTTACTTCAAAAGAAGTTACTCGCCAAAAACGGACACAAAATCGTTTGTTAGGTGAATAGACACAACGTGCTCTGTTCTTCCCCGTCGCTAAATGTAAACAATAACAAATACGCCCATTGGTGGAATAGTCTGACCTCTCACCCTTGATCTGCATAACGCAATAGCAATTCATTTGCATTCGTAAATTTTACACTCGGCAATTTCCGATAGTTGGAGACAAATAGCCTAAGGTGCTCTGGCCCGTTTATTTTAAGAAATAACTCATTCCTCACCCCCAGGCTTCAGCAGCCGTGTATTGGGCATACAATACATGATGGCGTATACACAACAAAAGTGAGTTTCTTCGTTTCATCTGTTGCGTTTTTTGAACGCACACTCGCTGATGTCCATCATTCGTGATGGTTCCGTAGCTTGGCTGATTTGCAGTGGTAATAAACGGTTGTTGAAAGCTACTGGAGAATTCTTTGCTTCTTTCTCGCCATGAGTATAAAATAAGGTCCTTGGAGACCATACGTTTCCTGAAACTGCCTGCCACCATTCACTCCTTTTTGCCTTCGTGGGAGATACTGGCCTTATTGCTGGGCGCACATTCCGGCAAATCTCAATGCGGTAGGGGTGTTTTAAAGTCGACTGACCCGGCTGAATGACGAGTCCAGCAGCGACTTTAATAACCCCCTGCCGCATTGAGATTTGCTGCCACTCCTCTGATCGGTCGACTGTTGGGACAAGGGCGGTAGCTCCAAGCGCCTTCACTGCTAGAGTGAAGTCGACAAATCCAGGGGGTCTTTATTATCTTTGGATGATGCAGGCCTTAAAAAGAACTACTACGTCCAGAACATTATGTTCTGTAGTTCTTTTTAAGGATTTAGCAAAAACTCGATTTAGCAAAATCCCGAAACTGCCACATGTTGGAACGTGGAAGCTTCCGTATTTGTACTGTGCGTCTATGCACATGAATCCATATGATGAGCAACTTCTTTTTCAAGTAAGTCCCTCAGCATGCACCAAATGCAACTAACTAACCAATTCATTGCATCAATCAGCTGAGTGCACCGTGAGATACTACAAACACATGTTATCGTTCGCTTCGTTCCGATATCTGAGACGTCTGATACAGGATGAAGAAAACCGGCCGGTGATCCAATAATGGTAGATTCCCGTTGGTCGGTACTCCTGGGCTAAGGAAATGGATGAAAGATGTTCCTCGGTATTTTATCTTCACTTTTTATCAGCTTTATTTCAGGTATACGGCATTTCTTTGAGAAGTCCGTTTTTTTCCAACTTCCCGTTGGCGTATGCAAAATGTAATTGTCGGGATGTTTTCCGAGAGATCGAAATCCAAAGCATCAACGTCGACAATGGTAGCGGCCTAGTATTTGCATCACAATGATGCTGGGAGAGGAGTCTCCTGTTGGCCTGCGATCTTGCTTTTTTGCGAACCTCCCCAGCCTTACTCAAAGACGAGTCGTGTCCCCCTCATTCTGATTCTAGACCTAGTTCAGCAGCATGCTCTCCCAAATGAATGAAACTTCGCTCTTTCCGCTCTGATGTATCAAACTCATCCGCCATTTGTCGAGTCGCGCCTTGTCTCCGACTCTCAGACACAATGGTTATTGGTTCGGCTCTTTGTGAGCATGTTCTTCTTAAAACAGATAAATACTTTGCAACTTTAAGTAAAGCGAGTTGTCATTTCTACTTTGCTGCAATCACACGCCCACAAGGTGCATTCTTAACAAAATCAACAACAACAAAAAAGCGTATTTCGGAGGGAAACATGCCGCTCGGCGGCCACTTTTGTGATTGATCTAACTTTGGACAGGGAATTACAGAAGTGAGGAATCCCGAGCTGTAAGTGTAAAGGAAAACCAGCTTCGTTTTCTACTCCAATCAAAGCATGCGATACATCATTTTTTGCTCGGTTACAGGTAAAGGTAAGAATGCTTTCACCCAAGTGAACATTAACCAGGAGCTCGACAAACATTCAGTTGCTCTCTTCGCGTTTTGCGCTTGTTTATGAATACGAGAGAAGCGGTGAATATTTCCGCAACACGTCTACCTTTTACCACAGAAATCGGCCTGCATTTTCTCAGTATACCGCTGCACGACTGCGAACGAAACTGTGACAAACGCCGTTGGAACTTGCACCAAGGGTTGAGGAAGAAGATCGGCGTTTCTTCCGTCATCCGTCACGTCAAGGCTTCCTGGATATTCAACTATAACTCGATTCGAGACCGCGACGTCTGGAATTCATTACTCTAGGCGCTCTAGATTTCCCTGCGATAATTTTCCTCATGCGTTTCTTGTGGATTCGTGCTGTTTGTCTAAAAAGCATCTACATGTACTGCATTCAACACAGTGCAGCTGAGTGTTGGTGGAGTTGTTAGAAGTTAGATTGGTGCAGTCGGATACAGGCAAGCTTCCTGCCTTGCCAACATCTGTAATACTGACTCGGCATAAACCGTTGTCTGCGGGACTGTTGCAATTTCATTGCTACTGAAAAACGATTCCTTGCGTTTCATTACCTGGTGGAACAACATCTCTTGTGAATCGAAGTAAATTATCTTCGAAAGAAAAATATTTCACTCGGAGGGGTGGAATGTTCTTGACTGGGGATGCTCACTTCAGTAGTTAGGATTATTATCTCGTCTGCTGCACAGGCATGTAGGAGAAAAAGGATTGTCGAAGAAATTGTTGAGAGTGTTGGAGAAAGCGTGCTTCAGGATTTCGACAGGACATAGGGGCCTACGTGGCGCTTTGAGGATTTAACGCTCCCGAGAGGAAAAAACTTGTGTTGACGTTGTGGGACGGGTACGTTTTTAGTACCATCATCCTGTGAAACAACATCCTTTGTTGCACATTCAGGAGGAATTTCCACACGAATCATGCTGATAAATGACTTTTCATGACGACTGACTATCCACCTTGCCCTTAATTGACGACGTGTTTGCCTTCTCGTACAGATCGCTTCACAATGTCATGGGCAAAAACCGGTCACAACCGACGCCAGGACCAAGTAATGGCTGGATCATGCAGCCTGGGACACCTAATGAGTTCACCGTTTCTTAGTCCACCCGCTATCGGACTTAGTCGATCTTCTTTGAGCCGAAGCAGTTTGAATCTCTCTGGACTCATACCCGGTGACAGCAGACGTGGGTCGTCGACCTTTGACCTGAATACGAACCCAAAGCCGAGGAGGCATTCTTCTTGTCATCCGCACCAACAGCGTCGTGAGAGCCGACAATCAAACCACCTTGTTGTCGCCATCCCGGATACTATTCAGCGACATCAGTCTTTACCCCTTAACGACTTGGACGAAATCACGATGACTACAACTCTACCACTGGAGGACACAACCGATGCGTATAATTTTCAAAAGCACGGTTTCGGTGGCAGACCCCGTGAAAGCTTCGACTCGGCGTATGACTTCATTCCAAATCTTACGCCACATGCAGGACTGACTATCGAGCCGATTCATGAGCCTGAGTGTGTCCGCGTCATAAGGGAAGCAATACAGAAATGCAAGTACGGCCTTTCCATGCCGATATCTGATTTCAGAATCTGGTTTGATGCCATCAGGAGTAACGATACTGACACAATATCGACGATTCTCTCGGAACTCAACGAGAAAGATTGTCACAGAATCCTCAACTGTCCTTTCGCTTACAATGTCCGCTCATGGAAATCTTCAGACGTTGAGTTAGGAAACTTGTTCTTCCTCCCCACGATTCTCGCGGCAGCTTTCCAAGCTGTCGACGCCCTAGAATTGCTGCACGAAAAGGGTGCCAGTATTTTCGGCAGGGATGTAGGTGGCCACAATATCATCCATGCCTTGTGCCAGTTGTCTTCTTTCATCCCAAGTCAGGAGGGAAACTATGTCGAAATCTTCGGAATAATTATGAGATTGGCAAAGGAACCCAATGCTTGGAAACGTCTGCTTTTTACCGAGAACGAGGTTGGGCTGCGTCCTCTTGAACTCGCGGCAAAATTAGGAACATTTACCTTGTTTGAACGGATTATGAACACAGAAGGGGTCTATAAAACATATTTGGGTAATTTTGGGTTATTCCACACGGCATTCTATGATATGACGGAATACGAGTTCTACGGAAAGGCTAACAGGCGCTTGCAGAATCCGTTGAAGTTTCTGCTTTATTTACAACGTAAGGATTTGGAGCGTGAAGATTGCAGAAACCTCATCAACTCGGAAGTCATGCAGAAATGGATATCAAAGAAAATCACGGAAACAAGGCCCTTTCTGCTCATGTGGTTCCTCTTCAGACTACTGATGGTGACGTCGTTCTTTGTTTTGAGTGGTCACGAGAGGTTGCATCACCTAATAGAAACTGGAGTGACGGGCGCGTGCGGGGCAGAAGAGAACGAGCAGGATAAGGGTAAGGGTAAGGATAAGGATAAGGGAACGGATACGGCCGAGCTCCCGATGAAAAAACCAGTCTTCCAAACAATGGTTACCGTCTGCATTTTGGCAATTGGTTGTGTCATCATGTGTGATGTTTTAGATGTGTTCATCAACGTGTTGTGCAAAACTGCAAGGCGGAAGTTGTACGAGAGACCTGGAGAAAGAAGTCCGTACGTTGTCCACGGAGCGTTTTACAGGACTTTGCATACCATCATGCTCATTTGTATGTTCAGTTACCTTATCATCGTCTACCTCCACTTATTTCACGATATAGAAATCAAGGAATTAAGAACATACATGGGCGTCATTCACACTATTGTCTGCTTCTTAGTCACGTGGTCTCTCCTTTACTTCGCCCAGTTTTTACCATTCATGTCGTACTTCGTACTCGCAATGCAGCGACTCCTACCGACAATCTGTACATGTGGATTGCTGTTTTTCTTCGTGTACGCTTCATTTTCCACAGCAGTCTACTACATTGAAGGCTACCCGTGTGAGTCGCGGGGTGCTCAGTATCTCACTGGCTTCTTCACTGCGCTCTCAAGCTCAGCAACCATAAACAAGGCGTGGGAACAAGAGGGAGGAACCGTCATCCTACTGTATATACTCTTTGCCATCCTTGCATTTGTGTTCATTCTGGCTTTCATTATCCTTGTAATCACTTTTGCTATGAAGCTTTCGTCTTGTACAGACGTTGAAATCATCCGCCAGCTACAGTGTCTTGACGCTGCCGTTACCATTGATTACCGCATTGGCTGGTTGTTCTTTAGTCCCTGTCGCCAGTCGAAGACATCGCGATATGGTACATTCTACGTCAACGAAGCTACGAAAGAGGACTCCGACAATGTTGTTGGTGAAAATGGAAATGCCAACCAATCGAAACAATGGTAAACAGGCAATGTTCCCGGAACTTGAAAAATACTGACTGTCGAACGGATTTCATTGCTGTTATGTTGGTCACAACTAATTGTAAACACTGATGGATGGCCATAGTTGTGTGAATATCGACTTACTTTTACCGTACCTTTTTTGTTAAAATTTACCAGTGTACAGTAGTCGCAAATAAGACTACTCATCTTGTTTCAAATTTGCACATTTCTGTAGGCCTAATCATATTACAGAGTTGTAAAAGTTGGACTGTTGCATGTTAGACCTTTTTGGTCGCCGTAGTTCTAGGTCTAAGGCCATGACGTAAAAGGTCGGTGTTTTGTCTACTTTGGAGTCATAAGACTATTCTTGGTCCAACCTTTATTACAGGCAGCAACGAGGTCTGGAGTTTTTCACATTGTCCATTGCATGAAATGATAGCATAAAATAACCATTGTTTTGTGCGAGCTTAAACAGTTTTAGTTGTATGTTCAAATCTCTTTTAATTTCCATCGACAGCATTTGTGTGAACAACGAACACAAAGAACCATCACCGTTTCCACATTTGGGAAACAAGCAGCTTCTGATATTGTCCGCGGCACATAATGTTGGCATCCGTTCGTTGAAGAGTGGAATTAGATTCTTGTCGAATGAGTCCTCTTAATTGGAAAACAGTTTCCAGTTATTAGGGAGTTCTAAGAAATCAAAAGATGAACGTTAACTTTACGACAACGTTATTTTTCATACTGCGAATTAACAAGATTAGGCCTAATTGCATTTTCGGTTCAAAAATAACGTTGTCGTAAAGTTAACTTTTACCGTTTGGTTTCTTAAGCTCCCTATTTTTAGACGGAAATCAACTCTTTCCGAAACACACTGAATTGGTAAATTTGACCCTGACATTTCGAAATTCGGAAGATGTTATGAAATGAACGAATGTGGGATCAACAGACAGATGAACTTATAGGGCTACATTTGAGGAAACGGGTAAACCCACGCACAGATAGGTGTAGCAACTACGAAAACAATCGAATCCGCGTGGCTCTTTTTATCCTCAGACGGCAACCTTTTGAAGGTGTTGGTGTTGGTGGAATAAAACAGCAGCGTCTGACATCTTCTACGGCTGCTAATTTCTCGATAATTACACTTTTGTGTGGGAATCAAAGTGATAGGGGAAAGTTCGCTTTGCCGTCCTTCCTGGTCCCTTGTTTGCTTCTGTCTTTGTTTCTTTTACGCCCGCTTCATGCGTGGTACTTCTGGAAGTGACCGGGAAAGCTTCCTGCAAATGACCGCTAATGTCGACGATCAACGTATTTGCATAAATGAAAGGAGATTCCATGGGGACCACCAGCGCACAGTTTTCCTGCAAATGGAATGACTTATTAATATTATGGTCAATACCAAAAAATAAGAGGCCAGTATTTACGTAACAGGGATTTTTGGCAAGATGTTGACATATTTTGTATTCATTGACATATTACGAAGTCGGTACGGAAGTGCGTCATAAGGGGAGCACGGGACCATACTAATACATGTAGAGTTTTCGCAAAGCCCCCGAAACGCTAACGCGAACGTCTATCCTTTTGTTCGGGTTTGGCGTTCGCGTTGGCGTTTCGAGGGGCTTTGCAAAAACTCCCTAATATATTCAAGAGTTTATACTTTTTATTGCTCCTGGGGACGATTTGCCGCATAATTATGTGACAATTATTTATGTGAGCATTCGGAGGAGGGTTTTTACGGCCATTTTTTCGAATCAAAATTTCATACCTAGGATCTTCAAATTTCCAGTTAGGTTTCCCAGAGCGCCATCCCTTGCCGTGAAAAGGTTCCGACCCAGTCGAGATTATCGCTCTGCTATTTATAGCGGAACCGGTAGATGCACCCGAACAAATCGCTAATACCTTGCGAAACACAATTACAGATTATGTAAGACCTACAAGTTTTGCGGGAGGTTTGATAATTGATAGTCATGTATAAAAGAGCAATGGAGTCAAGGGTTGCTGTCACACGGAGAGACGGCCCAATTGGTGATACCTCTGTCATCTTCATCACAATCATGAGTTCTACCAACGGGACCAGTGATTTTCTCAAGGTGAGATTTTATCTTTTCCTATTCGCCATTGCAAGTTATCTTATTTTCTTCAGCAGTTTTCGATACCCATTTTTACGAATAGGGAGTTTTCGCAAAGCCCCCGAAACGCCAACGCGAACGGCAAACCCATTTTTCGATGCCACAAAGAGAGCACCGAACAAAAGGACAGACGATCGCGTTTCGGGGGCTTTGCGAAAACGCCGCAACTGAATTCGACGCTCATTGCTGCGCCGCATCGAGTCGCTTCGTGTGGATAGGTCTTTATGAGTACCGTGGCTTACTGAAAGCAATTTTGCATTTACGATGCATTTACATTAACGATGCATTTACACAGCAGGTGACTTGATGCGACGCAACTCATTGCGACGCGACGGGCTCTCGAGACGGTGCAGAACTCAAAGCGGAGCAATTCAGCCAGTTGCATAGGCCTACAGTTAGCTAGTGTGTATTTGGTTATTGACAGATGCTCTTGCTAATAAAAAGCCTTTGCTTTGCTGTTTATGGTATTTTAATACCATGCTGGAAGAGTGGCAGCAGTCATGCGACTTTTTTCACAGAGACAACGTGCATTTCGTAATCCAGGCAATCTATAAATAATCATGGCATCTGAATTATCTCTTCTTTTATCCCCGATGCATCAAAAACGTCGAAAGGCCGGTCGGCCAGCTCTTAGTAACAAAAAAGGTTCCAGGGTCAAATTAGATGCAATTAGCACTTACGCTCGTGCGAGAATTTTGGTTTTCGTTTACGACTTCTGCGTTTTTCATCCCTTCCTATCTATCGATATTTCTGCACCGTTCTCTGAAAAGCACTCTAAAAATTTCATGTTTTTACAAGTTTTCTTCTTCACTTCTCGTTGCAGGTTTGTGCAACCTTGCTTCTGCTGACCCTCCTCTGGGACCCAGTCGGTGCGACGAGGAGACGGCCAAACGATGGTGAGAACTCACGAACCAGACGAAACGGCCAAAATGAACCGTGCAAGATACCGCCGAATCTGAGAGCGAGACAGGAAAAGGTTGCCAAATTTATTTTCACAAAGGAAATCCGGAACTTCACGCACCTGAAGGACAGCACGACATGTCCTCCTTCCGTCTTGGGAGATGGTGACACGAACGACCGATCCTTCTGTCCGTGGTACTATGAAATCCACCACGATGAGCTGAGGGCACCGCCAACTATTGCGGTCGCAAAATGCAAATGCGATCACTCATGTCTGGATGAGGACATTCGAAATCGTTGCGAGCCAATTGAATATCCGATTCGGGTTCTCAAAAGAACGAGTAATTGCGATAGAAACGGATATTTCATTTACAGATATGTTTGGGAGAAAATTGCGGTTGCCTGCGTCTGTGCAAGGAAACGGATTGTTCAAGTCACCGGAAAGTGATGCTCATTGAAAAGGACTACCGGTATTCTTTGATCTCATTCGTCTTTTGGACAGACAGATGACAATTTGCCTCCCAGGCCAAAAATTGATAGGCCTATGGCTACTGCTGTTTCAACAGGACATACATGTACTTGAAATCGATGGTGTAGTATTGTAACATTGAATATGCGTGTAACTTGTGGTGACTATTGTAAATTGTGATATCAAGGGGAGTGGTTGTGAATGAAACATTTAATGCGTCCGAGACCGGATTGGTGAAAATATTTAAATTAGCCAACCAAATCACTACACATATCTCATTGGATCTCCACAATGTGTTTAAGAGGACACACGAGCTGCCTTGTCACTAATAAATACAGCCTGAGCCACATCTTGAGTGCTGCATCCTGCTTAAAAGCATATTTTTGTAAAACCTATCTGCTTGATATTAAAAGACAACATAGATGTAATCACTGTGTTCTTTTAATCCTTCCAAATATGTGTACAAGAACTGGTGGAAGAGAAGACACCTCCGCACCGAATGGCCTGAAAGGGGATGCTGTATGCCAAACCACAGATTTGAGTACTTATCATGATTGCACTCATTTCCCTCCCAAGGAGCCATACATGTAGCAATTACAAAGAGATGTTTCATTAAAAGACGAACTGCTGCTGAAACTTACACATGTCAGTACATTCACAACATCTTCTCAATCGCTACGAAATTGCAAGTCAGCCGTGCCCCACACGTCAGCCTCTACACCACAAACCCTCAGGATACAATTCCCCAGATGTGTCCTCAAAAGACGAATCCAAATAACAGTGCAACAGTCACAGACTCTGCACTGCACATTTTCCCCTTACATCCAGAGCAATAAACAAACAGGTGATAGTTTCTCAAAAGAACAAGTCCCCAGGGCAGCAGTCATTCGGAGGACCTCCAGCAAAGAGGACCTGCAGAAGAGTTCATAAAATGCAATTACAGTAAGATTCAGGGTCTCAATGGAGCCAATCCGAGCTTTGCTCTCAGTTCATTTGCCTCCCTGACCTCTTGATCATATGTAGATTCTGAGCGGTCCTTGCCTCGGTGTCGATGACGGTCACCCCGATCATCATGACTTCTAGAACTCTTACTCTTCTTGTCATCCCGATCATCATGGTGTTTGCTACTGCGGTGATGTTTTCTGAAATCAGATAATAAAACAACCATTTCATCAACAGGTCTACAGAGATTGACCAAAAATATCATCACAAGTTTTCAACACCTTCCCTCCTTGGGCATTAATGAAAACAATCATCTGATAAAACACATTTAAAGAAGAAGGCTAATGCAATTACATATTCATGATGCAGATATCACTCACCTGTCTTCATCTCCTCGCCTATGACGTTCTCTCGATCTCGACCTCTGGCGACGATCTTTGTCTCTTGGTGATCTACTTCGGCGGCGTTTGGATTCCCTCTCTCTGTGTCTTTCTCGTGAACGACTTCGCCTACAAGTACATGTGGAAATAAGTAAATACAACAGTCCTATTCTTCGTTGCACAAAACACAAAGCATGTTGATCCAAAGGAAGACTTTGCTGAATACGCAGACCAAAACAACATACCGTCTATGTGGGGATGCACTTCTCCTATATTTGGGAGAAGGACTACGTTTTGGTTTGTCCCAATCCCGATGATGGCCAGTGCTTTTTTTGTGAACAGGGGATGGACTTCTTTTGACCTCCTGAAAACAACGAAAATGGACTATGTATTATACTTTCTCACAGGTCCACAGCGATATGCAGCGGGGGGGGGGGAGCTTGCCCATAGACTTCCAGTGCTCAACATTAACACGAGTTAATTGAAACATCAGAAGAACAAATTTCCATCTAAAATCAAGTCAAGTGAACTGTTCCCAGACAGAGCTAATTTCATGCAGTACTTACCATCATTTCCTCTTCATCAGAACTTTCAACATCATCTAAATCTTCTTCAAGTGCACTGACACGTGGCTCAAGTTCATTGTTGTCTTCTAACACGGTTCGTTTCTAAAAATAACACATGTACCGTACAACCAGTTTTAGAAGAGCATGATACCAGTAAAGACCTTTGCACTTCCAGAAAATCAATCTAGCCAGTTTGGCTGAATATGATGGGGGGGGGGGCATTCAATTTTGAACAATTGATGATCTGGGACCTGTTTCATAAAGTGACTTTAAGCTAATGGTACCATCAACTTCAATGCATTTTCCATTTGGCTAAAGGTACCTTTAGCTTAAAGTCACTTTATGAAACACATTCCAGGTAATTTTACAAAGTGCAAAACAAACCTGTATCCTCGGCATGATGATATCACACACCCTTTCTTCCCTGAGAAGGTCGTCAATGAACTCATCCATGTGAACTACACTGAACACTGTAAGAAAATAAATGGAATGAACTTACTGACTGACAATTTATTCTATTATTAGAGTATCCGAGCACCATTTTCAGGAAAAGAAATTCTAAGACTACTGACATAAAAAATATGACATGATGTACCTCCATCTCTTGTCTGTCTCCTGATCTTCCGGAAATCATTATAAAGTGGTTCCAAATACTTGAAGCACTCAATGGATGTACCAACTAATCTCATGTACAAGGCACCAAGGGCTCGGACATATCTGGAAAGAAATTAAGTCATGGGTGATGGTTTAATGGGAACTTATATTTGGATCAGTAGTAATAAATTTCATATTTTTTCTTAGCCCCGCCCTACATGTATATTTGAAAAGTATATGTAGGTTCTAAATGAATGTTCTATAAAGCTGCTAGGACAAAATTACATCACATGACACAAGTCATGTCAGCTGATGTGACATTATTCCAGATCATTCTCTCACTTGAAGTCTGCATTTCTAATGAATTCCACCACAATGTCCTTCTCTGGCTGTATCTGCAACATCTTCAGGATCAGACACAGAAATGGTGTTGGTTTGATATTGCCTCCAAACACTCCACCAACATAACGGAGTTCCATTGCCTTGTCAACCAATAATTCCGCTGAAAAGAGATTTTCATTCATCGCTATTGACACTGTATTAAAACCACGACAAATGATTGCACAATCTAGCCTATGCCATCGGCATGGTGGATCTTAGTTACGGTAACCATATCGCCCAGGCATAGCTTCTTTTACGATATGACATTGACGGCTATTGCCTGGGACGTTATGGTTTACCCATATGCGCCCTGTGGAGCATAGTGTATTGGCATGTACTGAATAAAATGCCCAATTACTCGCAAACCTGACTAATTTAGAAATATCAAATGCCGTGAATCCTTTCATGTATCCTTATGTCTCATAGTGGTATTCCAAAAGACTGAAAAATTGGCACAAATTAGGAAAAAACTTTGATACAAAACTCCGTCGAAATGTCACTAACTCATGTAAACAAGTCTGCAACACGTAGCTGTCACATGATCCGAGGTCACGTGACTGGGCGTAGTCGCTGACACTGGATGAGAACGAGACTAACGTCAACTGCCATGACTGCGCAACTGCATTGCGCGAGACTCCCATCATGGCGTGTCACCGGCCTGTACATTTAGATTCGAGAAGTGGATTTCAAACTCGATTTGTGAAGTAAATAAGGATGGGATTTTACTGAATTCACTCGGAGTGGTGTATCGACGGTGGCTGAACAACACAGGAATACAATATTGCGCATTTTCGTGTTGGTTTGTGAATTAACAGCGGCGCACGGAATTCCGTGCGGGAATTGCTCCACAGGGAATGTATTGGGCAATCTGAGACTCTGTATGCGCGCTATGTAAAAGTCAGTTTGTAAAAGCAAAAGCGCAGCATCAGAGTCCCAGTTACTGAGACTAGGTGGATCTGGATTGATGGTCGTGATCATACCCACCCCATGACCTGGCACAGCACAGGGCGGGCCATAGGGGCCTAGGGCTAGGCCTCCTACGTCCTACTGACTGTAGGCTAGTTCAATAGACGGTTTCGAGGAAAATGGCCGCCACTCGAAAAAGCCACAACAAACCGCCAGCCAAGTGACTTTTGGCTGGAGACATTTTTAAAACGTCGAAATTTTGCCTAAAAATACCTTGACGAGCATTCCAAGAGCTACCAGTGCATGTCATATATCATAGGCAACATCCTCAATTACATGAAAACGAACAAAATTCCGGACTTTGTGGTAGATCGATGAAAATATTCCTCAATCACGCACGTGTTCGACACGAAGTTTGTTTACATGGCGCACAATAGAATCGGCA
>NMRB01001063.1:125915-136313 GCA_002633025.1 Notospermus geniculatus | reverse complement strand
CCCTCCCCCAGAAAAATTTTGATTTTAAGAAGCCCGGAGATGCGATTTCCTGACATCTCCTGCCAATTTTTTACAACTGCCTTGATATGAAATTTAAGACCTTTTTAAGACCTTCCCACAGAAATTATCAAATTTAAGACTTTTTAAGGCCTTGAAAATGGAAGTGCCAAATTTAAGACTTTTTAAGACTTTTTAAGACCTTGCAGGAACCCTGTGGATTGGATTTGGTCGGTGAATCTCAGATGTTATAATATGTTAAATAAATTATTACTTTCAGAAAAAACAGTATAATTACAATAGTACTGAATATTCAGGTTAGGCTGCTGGGGAGCGTAATCAGATCGGGGACAAACGGTAAAATCTAATTCTAATCATCAGTACTTTCATGACTTTTTGTGCATGCATGCATGCACACTACACATGTACGTGCCTGCGTGCAAAATGACGCGGCGAGAGATCGAGACGGAGTCTGGCCAGTTTCTAAATGTAAGCTTCTAGCAAAACTACGAATCAAATGGAGACAAATCTTTACCAGTAAGAGCAAAACATGATTCTTTCCAATATCGACATTCGTATATGCGACTGCGGATGATCTTTTCTATCAGATATTGGGGATTTGTCCCCTTTATCGAGTTCGCGTCTTTCACTGTCCGGTTCGCCATCTTGGTTGCGGAAAAACAGAAACTAATGCGGAGTGAATGATAGTAAAAAAGCTTCAATTTCACGTGTTGTCAGTAAAATTGAAAATAATTTAAACATAGTCCATGAAGAAATCAGGAAAGTTTTATTGAATTTCTTTCATTTCTTGCAAAGAAGAAGCCATTTGAATTCGGTATTCCGGTAAACTTTGTCGTTGTTTTAGATAGAGCTAAAGTTTAGTTTGTCAACTCGCCACTAGGGTAATTTAAAGAGCCGCGGTTCATGCAACTCTTCTTTCATGTCTTTTTGACACAAAAAACAAGGGTCTAAACGGGATGGCGCAGATGAAACAGTTTTATCAGAGTGTGGTTTTAAATGGAGAGGAAGAAGTATTGGCTATAGAAAAGAAGATCGTGCTGAACATTACTCGTAAATTCACTTTTTTTCTCTTCATTTGTAGCTAATCGAAAAACACAGCTGATCATCATCATGCATGCTGATCTCATGAACATGACCTGTACTACGACTACAGCATGTACAGGGTGACCCACAAAAAACGAAGATCCTATGTCCTACTACATGCAGCAGAGGCCTAGGGCTAGGCCTATCAATCAACGCCCTAGGTTTATGTAGGCTAGGGTGTAATGTAATGCTAAGTAAGGTGGAGCAGCAGAATGGATGACTTTCTGCTCAGATTCTGCTCAGAGTCTGAGCAAAGTTTAAAAAGCTGAGGATGTTTTCAGTACGGTATTGCATGCTATTATTGCCATTGGAAAAAGATCGTCGTGGCTGATTTAGTGATTGCCACGTCGTCGCCATCCATGAATATTACTTTTAATTTTGCCTTCTGTATCTGTACAGGCTGTTCCAGTTCCAAGGTATTGATTACAAAGTTGGAGATTATATCTTCATATCTAATGAGCGTCACCCAGATGACGAGGAAAAGGCTTATATTGGGAAGATTCAAGATTTATATGAAACAGGTAAAGGATATTCCAGTGCAGTGCTCATTGAATTTTTGAAGATGGAAATGTCAGATCAGAGGTATAGGCTACCTCTTTGACCAGATAAACATGTGAGTTTTACGCATATAAAATATGAAGTATTTTTTAATTACATTTTACATGGTGCACATTTATAAACCTACATCCCTGATCAGGGATTCATGAGACTCCGTCTACATCTAATGTTCATGAACTTTTTTCATTCAGATGAAGATGAAGATGACCCTCATAAAGCAGTTGTCAGGTGGTATTGGAGGTGGTTTGAGATGAAAAAGAAAGCAAAGAAACCATTTGTCAGATCATTAGATATTGAGAACAACAAGTATGAAGTGTATGAGAATACAAATGTGGCATACCTAGAAGACAGTACGATATCAGCTGAGAGTGTGATTGGGAGGTGCCATGTGAGATGCTTTCACTTCATTTTCAATACAATCACAAAGTATAAATGAATAATGAAATGAAGTACATGTATATTGAATATGAATTGATAAGTATGTCAGTAATATTGTGATATTTTTATTTTTACCGGTAGTTGATGAATCAGTTATATTCAGTTAAATATTAAGCTACATATTGTGTATGACATTTTCTAAGTATTGTACGTAAAACTTTTAGATAAAAATTAATCAAGAAGGATTTCTGACTCAAATAATATACATGTAGTAATCATATATTCTTGTTCTTCTTCCATCCTCTTAGGTAGTTGTGCTGCAGCTTCATGAAAAACCAAAGAAACAGAAAACATTCACAAATGGTTTAGAAACCTTTTATGTTCGATATAGTTTTGATGGAAAGGAACTGAAGACACTTGACGGAGATTCACTTGATCAAGAACATACTGAAAAAAAAGCAAAGAAGCCACCAGCCAATGAAAAATATTCATCTGAAGATGAGGATGACATTTCAATCATGGACTGTGAGTAACAATACATCTACATGTACTATCTATTTAGTTTTAAGCAATTAACAGCTCAAAAATTTACTCTCAACTTTATCTCTATGAAGTCATTCTGGGTGTATGAACCCTTCAATTGTACTCAAAATTGAAGTTTGTTAACAAAAGTGATATGGGGATTACATGTCCCTTTCTTTCTCCTCCTTTCTTGCGTGCAGTTTACCCTCCCTAACTATATCACAGCACTTTTATAATAACACTGTTCGATAATGAATTTTTACACCATATTGGACACCTGCTAAATAAGGCAACATAATAACATGTTTTAAGACTGTTCAAAGTGCACTTTCTATCTCCATTTCTTCATCTTCCCTCTTTTATAATGTTTAACAGAAAAAAATCCTTTTCTTTTTAGATTTCGATGTTGAAATTGTAGATGTTGATGTTGATGACGAAGATGATGATGATGACTATGATGAAGTTGATAATGCATTAGCTGAGCTTGGTATTAATGATTGAGATTAACCCTGTTGGCCAGGACCTGAGGATAATTAGAAAAAATTGATTGCTCCAATCCACTTTTAAGACATTACACTTATAACTGATTTTTGTCTTGACACATCATGTGCTGTGTCATTTTGATTCAGAACTTTTGGATCTGTACTTTTCATCCAATGATTTAAATTTTTCTCTCCAGGTGTCCTGTATCCATTTTCAAAGGGTTAAAATCAGTCGGTGAACATCTATAAAATACGTTATCATGAATATATCAAAACATTTAGAAAAAAGATTTCTGTTGTATGAATGAGTACAGACATAACCAAGGTGGATTGAAGATCGCTCATCTTTGTATGCTGTAATCTAATCTCCCAAATTGTTATGAATGTACACTAGTTTGAATCTGTGGTTGACCACTTCATGGCAAAAGGTATAAACGTAACCTCATAGTGTTGTCTTGCAAATGATGTGAATTCATGATCATATTTGGTTATCTCTCCTTTTATAATATCATTCAATAACCTGCCAAGTTTCTACATTGCAGTCGTTAAAAGCCCAAAATTGCAACACATGAAACGGCTCGATGGTGGTGACGTCCTTGACCTTCTTGATGAGGATGATTGGTTAGATGACATGAACAACAATGTAACGAAAACAAAGAAATCATCAACTGCAAAAGCTTCTCCAAAACCTAAACGAAAGGAGCGCAATAGTTCTTCCACATCAAAACTGACTGATCGTGCAGTCTTGAAACGCAAATCTCATGGTTCAACAGGCAGTGATAATGTCACCCCAGGCAGTAAGAAGAAATCTAAAATGTCAAAGACACCAGCATCTGATTCAAAACCAGGTACACCACTCTCCCCAACATCTCCACTTTGGGTGTGTAGAAGACAGCCTCGCACTGCTTGTAAAGTAAACGGAGGTAACTTTTGTCCATTTTGACGTGTCCATTTGCACAAGAGAAGCACTGTTCTTATCCAACTGCACCAACCTTTTCCTCTTTGGTGATCTGATGATTGATGCGACTGACTCTATAGTTCTGCTTACCGATATACATGTATTAGGTTACTGGTGAGTTGCATTATATGAAATTCTTCAGCAGAAAAGAGTGGGAACACTTCAAAGTCAGCCCTGTAAGGACATATCTCAGTTAAGAGTAGCTGTTGTCGATACCATGGTGTAAAAGGAAGGCCTTGCTGTACAAGAGAGTGCATTTTCAAAATATAATTTGGCAGTAGCTCAATGTTTAAGCGTATGGAAAATTGTTTTTCTACCGTATTAATTTGGCATGTCTATTACAGTTCCTTGCACCCCAAAGTTAATCGTTTCAAAAATTAAAAAGGCAGCCAGCATTATTCACAATGTAATACAATCTTTAGAAAAAAAGATTTCTGTTGTATGAATGAGTACCGGTACAGACATAACCAAGGTGGATTGAAGATCGCTCATCTTTGTATGCTGTAATCTAATCTCCCAAATTGTTATGAATGTACACTAGTTTGAATCTGTGGTTGACCACTTCATGGCAAAACGTATAAAGTTAAATATGTGCTACGTAACCTCATAGTGTTGTCTTGCAAATGATGTGAATTCATGATCATATCTGGTTATCTATCCTTTTATAATATCATTCAATAACCTGCCAAGTTTCTACATTGCAGTTGTTAAGAGCCCAAAATTGCAACACATGAAACGGCTCGATGGTGGTGATGTCCTTGACCTTCTTGATGAGGATGATTGGTTAGATGACATGAACAACAATGTAACGAAAACAAAGAAATCATCAACTGCAAAAGCTTCTCCAAAACCAAAAGGAAAGGAGCGCAATAGTACTTCCACATCAAAACTGACTGATCGTGCAGTCTTGAAACGCAAATCTCATGGTTCAACAGGCAGTGATAATGTCACCCCAGGCAGTAAGAAGAAATCTAAAATGTCAAAGACACCAGCATCTGATTCAAAACCAGGTACACCACTCTCCCCAACATCTCCGCTTTGGGTGTGTAGAAGACAGCCTCACACTGCTTGTAAAGTAAACGGAGGTAACTTTTGTCCATTTTGACGTGTCCATTTGCACAAGAGAAGCACTGTTCTTATCCAACTGCACCAACCTTTTCCTCTTTGGTGATCTGATGATTGACACGACTGACTCTATAGTTCTGCTTACCGATATTCAGTATTAGGTTACTGGTGAGTTGCATTATATGAAATTCTTCAGCAGAAAAGATTCAACCCTGTAAGGACACATCTCAGTTAAGACCAGCTGTTGTAGATTCCATGGTGTAAAAGGAAGGCTTTGCTGTACAAGACAGTGCATTTTCGAAATGTAATTTGGCAATAGCTCAATGTGTAAGCGTATGAAGAATTGTTTTTCTACCGTATTAATTTGGCATGTCTATTACAGTTCCTTGCACCCCAAAGTTAATCGTTTCAAAAATTAAAAAGGCAGCCAGCACTAGCAAAGTTGACAGCTCTAAAAGGAGAGACAGTTCAGCTGCAAGGAAGAGTTTAGACCTTCAGTAAGTTTCAATGGTTAATGTAAATTGTGTGTCATTCATAACTGAAAGCTTGCGATCATGCCAATAATTTTCAGTCAGCTTGAGGCATTCATGCCAAAAATGAATTACAAATGTACTCCTAGTTCAGGGAGACAAATGTGGTTTAAAAACAATTGAAGATACATGTAGTTGCTGTTATCCCCCCCCCCTCCAGAAAGATAAAAGACAGGCTGTAGTAACATACCTTTAAATGTTTCAGGAAAGATAAGGAAACCATAGGCAATTGCAGCACTCTGGGCAAGGCTGCTGGAAACAACGCGAGTCCAACCAAACATGAGAAGAGGACAGCAAGGAGATCAATAAGAGTTATGAATGCTATTGATAAAAAGGAGGAAAATAAGCCGACAACACGAAGTCGTGGGAGAAGATCTGTAGCTGCCATCAATCACAATGAAGATCGTCTCTGTAATATTCCAGAAGATCTCGTCCAAATGTCAGATTTTGGAAACAGTAAACACCAGAGAAATGAGACCCGTACACCTTCTAAGTCAGGATCTCGTAAAAGTACGCCAATGAACACACCACTGAAGAAGAAGGGATATTTGACACCGGCAAAGAAAGTTGCGACTCCTAAGTCTGCACCGAGGACGCCAAGCATGCCGGGTCGGTCAGGGCCTTCTTACGAACCTCAAACTGTATTAGAAGAGGCAAGAGCAAGGTCTGTTCATCACAAGTCATTCATTTAACTCATATTTACTCATTGGTATTTATATCAATACATTTATCCACATGTATGTATAATTTCAGACTTCATGTGTCAGTTGTTCCTGAGAGCCTGCCATGTCGAGATAAGGAGTTCAAAGATATCTATTCATTCGTTGAAGGGAAAATAATTGATGGAACTGGCGGGTAAGATTTTGTAACATGATCAATTGAGATTTCTTGCTAGAAATAATGTCTTGGTGGTCGTTACATTGTAATAACTCAATTCATCTCATAATGACGACTGAGAGGAGGAGGGCAGGTCAGCAGTGCCATGTGTCATTTACAGCTTGGATACCTTATCCACCAATACAAAAGAATTCCCCATTGCCAGGTCTCAGTATAATCACTTTGCAGGTGTATGTATATTTCTGGCGTTCCGGGAACTGGAAAGACGGCGACTGTTCATGAAGTCATCAGGCAGCTTGAGGCTGAGAGTCAAGACGGTCACATTCCTGATTTCAATTACATTGAGATCAATGGGATGAAACTGACAGATCCACACCAGGCATATGTGCAAATACACAAGGTAATACAATACATGTACAGTTATACTCATCATCACTCAGACGTTAAGTGATACCAGTTGCTCAGAAATTTTGATGAATTTTTCTGCTTCAGCAACTGACAGGTGATAAAGTGACAGCAACCCATGCATCAGCTCTCTTAGACAAAAGATTCAGCTCCTCTGGAGTCCGACGTATCTCAACAGTCCTCCTTGTCGATGAGGTAAGCCATTTGAAATATATTCAACTCAGAATGTATGGTATAAAAACACAGCATCCATTTGGTCCATGGATGCAATAGACCTGCATGATGCAGGTCTATTGCATCCATAGACCAAATGGATCCACATTTCTCTCAGTGGAATCTCTAAGTTCATGTAGCCCACCAATGCAGAATCGTTTCCACTTTAATATGTCAAATGAACAGCATGGAATTAGAAATATCTCATCCATCAATATTGTTTCAGCTCGATCTCCTATGCAACAGGAAGCAGAATGTGCTGTATAACCTCTTTGATTGGCCGACTCGCCCACATGCAAAACTTATTGTATTGGCTGTGGCAAATACGATGGATTTACCTGAGCGGGTCATGATGAACCGAGTCTCCAGTCGTTTGGTAGGTCTCCCCATCATTAGCTGTCAACATCATCTTCATTTTTATGAATAATAAATCGCACAGACTCATTACGTGAAGTCAGGACTTCCTGATGGGTTTTTGTCTGGGAGTTAGGATTGCTTTTTCTAAGATTCTTACACACCAACAAATGTTCCCTGTCAGTGTCTTCTTCACTGCTTGTGCATTATAGTTGAGAGAATCTTTCATTTCAGGGCCTTACCAGGATGACATTCCAACCATACACACATAAGCAACTGCAGACGATTGTGCTGTCCAGGATTCGGGATCTCAAGGCTTTTGATGAGGATGCCATCCAGCTGGTAGCAAGAAAGGTAAGTCAGTCAGTTGATTTAATTGAATTTCCGGATAGGAGTTGAAGATTGTGGTCATGGCAACTTTCAGAAAGAGCCAGTCAATGATCCTCATCATATTTCTCACTGAACTCACGTTGTAACGTTCAGGTTGCTGCTGTGTCTGGAGATGCCCGCCGTGCCCTTGATATCTGTCGACGTGCAACTGAGATCATAGATGGTGCAAGCAGTCCAAGGAAGAAGGCTGGTTTGGTGGGAATGGTACATGTGGAAAGAGCAATCAAGGAAATGTTCTCATCCCCTATCATTCAAGCTCTCAAGTAAGTGACGCTGCCGACGAACAAAAGCAAATTCATACGCCATGATTGGTTTCCCCAATGCTAAATGACATGGTGTCAACGTAGGTCACTCAACTTATGATCCTTGCATTTACGGTACATGTATTGTTGAGTAGTCACAATAATGCAGGAGTTAGACATGACTGTGATTCAGGAAGCAGACCAAAGGTATCATGTTGTTTATTTGGTCATTTCAGATCTTGTTCCGATGCAGAGAAGCTGTTTCTTCAGGCTTTGTTGGCAGAATTTGAACGTTCAGGATTGGAAGAGGCCGTGTTTAGTAAAGTCCTAATCCAGTTCACTTCACTGAGCAGATTTTATGGTAAGTTAGTAGTCCGATTTACATAAATGTCCATACCATGTACGTTTTTCGGTGTCATGCCTGCAGTATCTTCTTACCCTTTCAGGAGTGCCACTGTGTACAGCATCAGAAGCTGCAGCGCTTGTGTCTCGCCTTGGTAGCTTTCGAATTCTGCTTCTTGAACATGGCAGACAAGACAGTCTGCAGAAAATTCGATTAAATATTTGCCCAGATGAACTACAGTATGCATTGAGAGACTTCCAAGTTAGTTATAAGTAAACAAGTGGGACATTTAAGGTTTGATGCAATTCGTGGTGATTTATGTCTGTGTTCAATGTTTGCATTTACATGTCTTACTGGTTTCTCAAACTTTTTCCTCTTATGTGAGAATCAGAAGATCCTCTAATCATAGTGAAGAAAAATGAAAATAATTATGGTTAAAATTGTTCAATACATGTTATTTTTTGCACAAGTGGTGCTGAGTGTTTTATACCGAATCATTTTGAGTTCTGAATTGTTGATTATTCACTTGTGTACACTGTGCTGTTGCCAGACTGGGATTTTCAAGTTCTCTTATCATGTGCATGTACATAATAATATAAAGGAATATGTCCCATGCATTTAAGTGGCTCATGCTTTGCAGTATTTATTCCTGTATATAGAAGTAGGAAGCATGCTTCCAGTTGTCACTTAATGATCTTAATTATGCAAGTCACTCTTACTTTGGTTCATAAGAAAATGCACATGGATTCCTCTTTTATCACAACATAGTTTTTGCTCATGAAACAGATGATCCTTATTAGTTTCCCTTTCCCAACATCCTTCTGCAAAAAAACATTTCCTTCTGTAATCATTGTGCATTTTGCAGTGTTGCATTTCTTTGTGATGAGTATGTTGTAGTAAGCACGTACATGTAGAGATGTACATACACGCACAGCATGATGTCATTTGTATGTTTTATCATTTGATAATAAATTTTTTATGAGTCTATTTTAACTTGTGTACCCGGTATTCATTGTATTCCTAGCACCAGAGGTCGATCCATTGTGATCACCTCACATTCACCAGCATTAAGACTGGATTCACAAAATCTCAGTGGGACCATCCTATCCAGAAGTCAACGATTCCCTGTCATTTCTGCTCCAAGTCGCGAATACAACTGATATTACACAAACACACAGATCTCTGGTGAGTAAGCAGAACTCAAGTCTTTGGAAATCGGTTCTTTTCCCAGATGACAAGCTTCACCTTCAAAAGGAGGATATAATCAAACAATCATGTACCAGTAAACCTAACAACTCGTGCTTCAAATATCTACAAATACAATATATTTACAACTTCTTACATAAGAAACACACAATAATTCTTGTTCTTATGGAACATTGCCATTTTTCAAAGCCTGAACATGCCTGCAGCATTTAGCAATGGTGGATGATGATACAAGTATGAACTTGTATTATTCAGGATCATTGCTCTTTCAAGGATTTTAGTTCTTTAGAATTACATGTAATATGTGTCCAACATGTAGAAATAATGAACTTGGGGTTTCTGAAGTGGCAACGTATGTCCTCATCCCAGGGCCAAGGAAAAACAGCCAATGTGGCAATGAAGAACAAGCTTGATTCAGCTGTTATTAGTCCAGTGGGTTCACAATACTAACAGTCTTGTAGGCTTTAGAAACGCCTATTATCAGGTATAAAAGAATCATCAAGTGGCTTTTCTTCATATCCTACACCTTTCTCTTTCCTGACCCTCTGGATTTCGTCAAACCGCCTCCACTGAAATGAAGAAAGAAAGTACATTGTATGTACAAAGGCTTCAGTTTTCTGTCAAAATGGTCCAAAAATAATAGCACACGCCTTGGTTGATCTAAAGAGGATTGGCATATGTTTCACTGCAAAAAGAGAATGAATGCTTTTGTTTTTCTTCGAATTCTACACACCTGCTTCTTCTTTTTTACACATTCCAGAAAATCATTGTATTCTTCTGCACAAGCGGTATCCGAAGCTCTCTGTCCAACTTT
>NMRB01001063.1:71983-89550 GCA_002633025.1 Notospermus geniculatus | reverse complement strand
GGAGTCGGAAAGGTGCTAAACCTCGCTATTATCGCAAAACTAGGGAGGTTTCGCAAGCGCCCGGTTAGGCCCTACGACGACGTTTATCTATTGTGTCGGTGTACCCAAACAATAGATAAACGTCGTCGTATGGCTAACCGGGCGCTTGCGAAACCTCCCTACTACTTGAAAAACAACAGCTTCATCAACAGCGCGGTCCAATTCTAGCGAATTTCGAATCTCCCGAATGATTAGATTGACACGATCAGCAAAAAATTCTGCGATATTATTCATGCCGATGACCAACCACCTATCATGGTACTGTATGCCTACGTAGAGAACGGAAATTCACGGTTTTTCAAAAAAAAATCAGGCTAAAAACAACACTTCACAACAATGATAAAAGAGCGACGCGAGCGCCACCTGTTGTCTCCGTCTCGCAACGTCCTTTTCGTGGTGTATGCTGTCTTCGTTTCGTAACGTCCTTGTTGTGGTGTGTGCTGTCCTCTTTGTGCTTTGTGCACAGAGTTTATTCTATGTACTTTCTTGTCTATGCCGTGTAA
This sequence comes from Notospermus geniculatus, assembly GCA_002633025.1. Taxonomy (NCBI): domain Eukaryota; kingdom Metazoa; phylum Nemertea; class Pilidiophora; order Heteronemertea; family Lineidae; genus Notospermus; species Notospermus geniculatus. The sequence goes on along the minus strand of NMRB01001063.1, from coordinate 89,008 downwards.
CATTAGACATCACGCTACATCACATAGACGTCGTTCAGCAACTACAATGTCCTCGTTTTGCATATACGATGTCCTCGTTTTGATGTCCTTTATTTGCGGTTATAACCGCCCATACAGGTCGTCAGTCAAAATATCATGACGTGACAGTTTTGACGTCGTCGCCGGCCATTTGACGGCCAACATGGCCGATCCTTTGCAGTCACGTGACCGTTGTGACGTCAGTGACGAACCTCTGTACACGATGTGACAGTTTATCTTATGATAACCGAAAGCTAACCAGTTTTCAACGCCTCAAGGACATCGCATAAACACACCATCACTTCGCATTAGCCTCGTGAACCTCAAATTCGCGTCATCAATGTTCTCAGAAGATAACCTGTTGCTATGGGAACGGTTGAGGGACAATGGTTCGGGTTGAAGATACTAGTGTGGCGTAAAGTGGAGACGGTTTAGGACTGGATGAGATCAAACGCGGCAGATCGCAGTTTATAACGCCTTGTGAATGACAAGATCGTAACCGTAATCTGATCTCTTAAAGGGGCAGTGTATCCCTTCCCATCCTGCGCTACGACAACGGTATTTCCACTTTTTCGCGACAGCCGGCGCCACCGCGCCACTCTCCAACCCAGGGACTAACTACGTTGTCGGCGAATTGACATGATTTACATTACTCCGTACCACATTTTGTAAATCATTTTTAGCTCACCGGGGTGAGCTATTACGATGGTGCAGCGTCCGTCGTCCGTCGTCGTCCGGCGTCCGTCGTCGTCCGTCGTTGGCCGTTAGCAGGGCACGTTTCGTAACCGCTGGAGCTATTGATCTGAAACTTGGTACATATATGCCCCTAGGTCATATGACCCACGACACCAAGTTTCGGTCCGACTTGACTCTCATCTTTGCCACCAGGTGGCCGAAACCAAAAACACAAAAAGTGCAATAATTCCTGAACTCTAATGACTAGATCATCTCCAAATTTTTATCATAGGTGTAGCTAATAAGGATACATAACATATGTAACGGGTTTTTGATTTGACCTACTTTTCAAGGTCACAGAGGTCAAAGTTCGACAAAAGTGACGAACCTGCCACGGTTTGTCATTATTTCACCGAGCGACTTCATATCTTGCATAAACATGCATTGGAGGGGTACCTTAAAAAATAGCGAGTTTTGGCCCGGTTGGACATCCAATATGGCCGCCAGGTGGCGTAACCTGAAAATCAAGTGAGTGCTATTACTCGGGAACGGCTTGACACAGAGTGCTCAAATTTGTTACTTACCTCCCTCTAGATGACCTTTACATGCACATCAAATTTCGGCCTGATTTGGCTTCAAACATGGCCACCAGGTGGCGTAACCCAAAAATCATCAAAGTGCTGTAACTCAGAAACGCCTTAACCCAAAGTGCTTCAATGTGTTAGGTGGCCCCCTGCAGATGACCTTTATGTCCATGTGAAGTTTTGGCCTGATCGGACATCCAATATAACCCAAAAATCATCAAAGTCATCAAAGTGCTGAACGACTTGACCCAAAGCGCTCCAATGTGCTATGTGGCCCCCTGCAGATTCAGCCCGATTGGACATCCAGTATGACTGCCAGGTGGTATAACCCAAAAATCATCAAAGCCCTACATGGGATTGACTTGACCCAGATTGCTCATGATATGTACCTCCCTCTGTCATTAGACTATTACTGTATGTCCAACCCGGTGAGCACATGGTCCATGGACCATTTCATTGTAGTTGCCGCTAGGTGGCTCCCTCTACATCGGCAGTCAAATAACACCTTTAAGGGAGACCTCTATTGACAATGTTGTTGAACTCCCGTTTTTCAACCTCGCCCCATGTAGAGTCACTCTCGTTCCTAGAGTATCCACGTATGCATTGTATTGTAATCATACATTCTCCAACACAGGGGCGAAAGAGAGAACTAGGTATTGGAGAATGAGGCAGTCACCGCCGGTGGCGCCAGCTGTCGACAAAAGGTGGCAATACCGTTGCCCTTTAAAGGTGATTTGCAACTGGGGACGAGGTTCTCCACAAGATGGCTGAGTAGGCCCTATCCTATTGTCCACAGTGCTGCCTTCCTATGTATTTTTTACTTGATCAGAGGAACATTGTGACCTTGACCCTTTGGTGATAAGAAACAACGAACTTGATTGGCTCCCGTGGTTCGGCCTGTCGGCATCGTATCCTGGAAACCAAACTTCAAATGACCTTGACCTCGCTGAACAAAAACCAATCATATCACTGGTTTCATTCAAGGAATCTAATCTGTGCTCCTATAGGTGGTCGGTCTGTTTCTCCTCTCCGGTGGTTGAAAGTGAGTTTCGGTTTTCTGAACACTGCGTGAAGTCTGTTTTTCTTGATGGTTTCTTTTCGGGATTAATTCAATAGCCGGAATTTCGCGTTCGGTTGGATATAAAATGTGAACGTCTGATTTGCTTGTCGGCCTCTGAGGAAAAAAACAGTCGGAACAAACGCTGATAGGCTGTGAATTAAATGTCGAACTGTTCTTGAGGATCTAATAATCCTGTCAGGATTATTAGATTATTAAAAGCTCTGCCGTCATCTTTTGGATTGGGTCGTCATTGGTTTGTATGGCTTATCCACCTGAGGTCGTCAGCCATATTGGCGACCACCACTCGGCTTGGGGCACGTGACACTCAAACTGTGTCCTCATTCGTCGCCAATTCTGATCGCACTCATGACGCAATTTTAGTTCCTACCCTGCCGCTGTAACTTCTAAAAAAGCTACAATATAAAATATGGTTCTATATTTAGAACCATATTTTCAACGTCTTGACGACTGTAGCGTCGTATGTTTACCAAAAGCGAAAAATAATAATTTGTTTACGTTCCGTCGCGCTCCGTCTAAAACGCGGATTCAGGTCATGATGTATGCAAGAGTACGCTACCATTCCTGTGTTTTTTTCAATGTTTACATTCTCGCCACAAATAAACGATATCTCTACAACACTGACTGCCAACTTTACCTTGGGAATTGGTAGAAATGTTCGGTAAATACAGTAACCTTCTGCAAACAAACGAATGCAAGGAAGGTATGCATGAAAATTGAACTATTAGGTGTATTAGCAAGAGAGATTCACGCCGTCTGCTGTAGGTTTGCATTGTGATATACATGTATAGTGCTGTTTGTTTCGGCCGTTCCACAGAGTGAAAAATGGCGTTCTTCCGTTTTTTGAAAATCCAGCTTCCGATCTACATGTAATCTGCTTATTTTTGTTGATAAAAAATTGGTGAAGATCCAGCCATTACTTCAGGAGAAATAGCACTCTGTAGGTTTTCGGTTTTGGCCACCTAGCGGCCAAGTCAGGAATCAGATTGGACCGAAATATGGCGGCACAGGTAATTGGTGAAGATCCAGCCATTACTTCAGGAGAAATAGCACTCTGTAGGTTTTCGGTTTTGGCCACCTAGCGGCCAAGTCAGGAATCAGATTGGACCGAAATATGGCGGCACAGGTCATCTGACTAAGGGGTACATGTGTACCAAGCTTGGTGTAAATAAGCCCAGCGGTTACGGAACGTGCCCTGCTAACGGACGCCGACGGACGACGGATATCGCGTGATGACTAAAGCTCACCAGGTGAGCTAAAACTCATTCTGAAGTCATCCTCAATTTTAATCCGCCGTTTCGGAACTAACTGCCAGAATTACTGCCTCCAGAGCCAGCCATTAATTCCCATCCGCCATTTAAAATATCCAGAACGACGTCCTAGTAGCCAATCAGTGCATAACGATCTGTAATCGGGATAATTTGGAGTAAGTGATTCTGGCAAAGAGGATTAATCGCTGGATGAAATTGACATGGCCTTTTTTCGCTAGTCGCTAATCTTTCGTAATCAGCGGAAATGGCCCAAGTGACGATAAGCCGTACTTACACTACAAAGAGAAGTCTGGGTTTTTTCAGGTGCGGACTCAGTTGAAGCCCGGGTTTCTCCACCAGAGCACTTACACTACAAATACGAAACCCAGCAATCACAGGTGAATTTGAGGTCACATCGCTGGTCTCTCAATGTAAGAACACATGTAATTGCACTCACACCTGAAGTAGAAGCCCGGGCCCAGTGCGGACTTCATCTAGACCCACTCATGACATCTGGGTTTAGGAAGTCCGCACTTTGTAGACCCGGGCTTCATTAAGCCCACCTATTTTGTAGTGTAAGCAGGAGAAGTCCGGACTTCGTTTGTAGTGTAAGTACGGCTAGCTGAGTGAAAACGCCCACTCTTCGGTGCCTTGTTCTAATGCAAGTGTAAAAGGATAAAATGTCCGATGTTACAAATATCATTCGATGATTTGATAAATGTTTTCGGTGACATAATATACACAAGACATTACCTTTTATGCACCCGCCAAAATTTTGCCGCATATCGGCCTATACCGCAGCTTTTTGACAGTTTGTTAGAGGAAGTTTTCTTCTATTGGGGGCGCCACTGCTCTTCCAATATGGCCGCCACAGCTGCCATTTTGATTTTCGTTTCCGGACGATTTACATTCAGGGCTTGCTGTGGACTTTCCAAGTTGGACCAAATAAAAGACCTAGGCCATTATCTAACCTGCCTTTGTGCCTCCGTAAATTTTCGAATCTTGGAGAGAATGAACGATGGGTTGTCCGCAGGCACGGATCCCATAGCAACTAGAAAGATGGCCGCCAGCGTGGTTCATCGACGACGGGTCGCAGACTGTAATCATTAGGGTAAGAGGAAAAGTCTGCAGACCTGAATTAATGATTACAATCATATAAACATGAGATAGCAATTTGCATCAGATTCCAAGCATGCCGAAGATACTTCTCGTGTGGGCTGAATGCTAATTCGTAATCAATATGCGGCTGGCTGTTGCTAGTAGTGCAAGGTGTCTTCATGTATATGTATATACTGCATTTCCTCGCCTGTAAGGCACATTGGGCTGATGTCAGTCAAGGTGGGAGAAGCAGACACTCCGATGGAGTGCAGCCGCTTCGGAAAGCTTCGGTAGGCTGCTGCAGACTTCGGGAATTTCCGGAAAGATTTAAGTCTACCGACGTCAACACACCGCCATTAAATACATGTAGCACATCCGACGTGGCTAAAAATTGCTCCAAAATTGTCCCAGTATCAAAATATCTTATTTTTCTTTACGTAAGCCGAAAATCAACCACGCTTACTATACACTACTCGCAAATAGCACGGACATGCGTGGTTACCAATTACTTTCACGACCCGAAAATCGGTCCGATATCACCAAACACTATCATACAATCCTAAACCTTATAAAAAAGCGCTCCGGATGTTTAGCTTAGCCAAACGTCGTTTGTACCGTGCTAAAAACTGCACTCTAGGAAATTGCGGCTAACGCGAGCGAACACGTATATCATTTCCAAGTACATGTACCGTACATGTATAGTAATAAAACGAATCATGTTCTAGCTTTCAGTGGAGTTTTGTACGCGAAATCAATAAGTTTGGAATCTAGTTGGTGCATGCCGTGTTTTATATTCACCCAACGTTTCACACGGCGTCTAAAAGCGATTGGATTAGGTGATGCTGGCAGGCTGGTGTGGTAGGAGCGGTGATCACTCCGGCAGCTTTTCTCCTACTTGTTGCCTAATTCCGTCACTTACATTGGCACACCTATCCTTTCAGTCCTAGGTTAGCACGTGGTCCGAAAACAATGGGAGACGTTCCTGCCGTTAGAGGGCGCCTGTTAGCGGTCCTAGAACGTCACAAATTGTGACGTCACAGAAGTAAGTCATGGCGTCGACGTCATTATTGATGACGTTGTGGCGTGCACTTCTTCTCTGTGACGTCAAATTTCGCGACGTTCCAAGACCGCTAACTGGTGGCGGCCTCTAACGGCAGAAAGTCTTCCATTCTGTGAGCAGCTTGGGATAGATAGTCCAGACATTTTCCCGTCGGTTCGGTACGCCTTGGAAATCGAAGACAATCAAAATGGTCATCGATTTTCCATCTTTTCAAACCCATCACTCACGCCTCGTATCAACTCGGCACAAATCGCTCGACATCTTCACCGTATCGATCCGGTCAAAATAGTCCAGCTTGCAGAAATAAGACTGCCCTTGTCGCGTATTTAGATCGGATTCAATTCAATTTGGCGAGATCATATCAGTATAATGAGAACTGCGCTATCGACACCACAGTTGAGTTGACTAAGATACTCAGCCAGATCGAGTGAACAAGTACGAATTTCCTGTCGTGTCTCATCCGGCGAAGTCAGCTGGCCAATGAAGTTGCTTGATTATTACTTATGCAAAGCACGTCGCGTTAGTTTAGCCAATAGGATTTATGCTTTTTGGTCACGTGTACGCCGACGCGTCCTATAAACTTTGAGTCCACCAATAAAAGGGGAGGACATGCGCTGCCAATGGATCGCTTCAAGATCAGATCGCATCCAGCACCAATTCGCAACTAAACGCACAATGATTTGTTGTGGACCAAGGCGTGTTCACCTGCCGGCATTTCAAAACTCAGCCTTTGCAATTAACGACAGCGGATGTTCTCGCCGTGTCGTTTGCCTGCCCAGGGTCGTATTTTCCAATTACCCATGACGTCAATTGCCGTAAAAATCCTTTGACCGTTGCTAAGGAGTATAATTTGATGAACTGTCGAGCTTGTTACGACCTTTTTCCTTTTCATCTACGCTGCTCTTTGGCTATCGATCTATGTTATTCCCGTAGGTCAGCAAATGTTTATGTCTTTATCGGCCGCCTAGATTCATTTGCATGTCGTCTGCTTGTATCGTACTCCGGACACTTTACCCACTGGACATCATTTCCTTACACACCGTTTTCATTTTCTATTTCCAGTTTAGCTATTTCCGGTTCCGGTAGACGTCACGATGTTATTCGAAAACAATCCCGAGGCGAAATATCGCTGCAACTTCACTGTGGATTTTTCCCGCTCTTTTGAACTCGGTCCTCAGCAGGTACGCAAGGAACATCCCATATTTACGGACAAGACGCTGGATTATTTACATATATCTGTTATCCTGGTAGGATGCAGTTTACTAGAGATTCTAGGAGTTATACTGAATATTTTGGTCCTCATAGTTCTGTGCAAGGACAAAAAGAACCATGGGTCTATATCTCTGCTTCTCCAAGTGGTCGCCATGTTTGATATTTTGTTTCTCCTTAGCAACGCGGCAGGAACGACGATACCAGCGCTATGGCAGTATCTAGTGACGTGGAACACACGAAGCTGTGACCTCACACCGTATATGAAATTACGTATCGCTTACCACCCATTCTTTCAAGTCGGACTGAACGGGTCACGTGATGTGGTACGTTGGCTAATGATCGTGTTGTCCGAATATACTTTAGTCCCGTATTGCTGCGCTTCGCAAGCGGTTAAAAAAATGTACAACAAAATTTTTGCCACGATAGAAGTATTTCTCGTGCTCGGCTTCGTCGCCGCCATTAACACATTTGACTTCATCTGCGGAGGGGGGTGGGCAAGTGAACGGAACAGCTGTGTACACAACCTCACCGGTGTACACTTCCTGGTGACGAGCTTCAATGTTTTCCTCCCGTATTGTCTCGTTTTGTTTATATATTTCACGTTGGCGTTACTGATGTATGTAAAACGGGGAACGGCGACTGATCCGCGACCTTGGCCCTTCATGTTACAAGTTCGAAGGGCGTTTGCAGTTCTGACCCTTTTTGTCGTCTGCGAAGCTGCCTCGACCATTCACTGGTTCTTTTACTGGAAGATTATTTCCCTTTATTTGTCTCAACATATCCTAATTCATTTCATCACCGGCTACGGTATGTACTTCCTCTCCCATTTCTACTGCGCAATGAAATTCTTTTTGTATCTCTGCGTCGGTGACGACTTCCGGAGGATTCTGGGTAGTATGTGCTGCGGTTCCGGTTCCGGTGGTGACCTGACGGAGCAGGACATGCGGCCCGTTTTGGATTATGACAACACGCCGAAACATTTACGGCCTGATTGGGACCAGGAATCGGATGACGAATCTGGCGAAGAGCATCCGATGAACGAACAACAAACCACTCGTTCGGCGGACAGTCAAAAGGTGGAGCTCTTACGCGACGACCAGGAGCCGAACCATCGTGGATACGACCACGGCAACCAAATCACGAAGGTTTAAAGCCGAACTGTAGTGAATTCAGAATGTGTGAATTCAGAATGTGCGCGTTCGTGTAAAATGTACTATGCTCTACATGTATCTGTCGGTGAATACATCAGAGCTCTGCCTGCAGTTATTTCAGCAGTGTGTGTTGAAAACTAATGATTCTTTGAAGTACGTATCGGGCAGCATTTTGGGGACCTTCACGAGGCTATGTGAGACCTCACTGCATTTTCCTAACACTTTGAAAATACTGTAAAATTCAATACAGTGGAGCTTTAAAATACACCGAATGTATAATGAATGTAGTGCATAAAATGTCTTTTACCGGTAACTATTTACATCTGCTGATAAGTGTGTGTGTAGTGAATACATGTAGAAATCTTCACGCAGGTAGCAAAAAAGCAACTTTCTCATTTGTACCAAGGCGTTCGTTCGCCTTAGCCACACCAAACTGCCAAATCCTTTATTTACACGAGGTTAAACCAGAGATTTCCGACTAGATGTACTCTGAACAAGTTCGTCAAACCTGCGAATCAACCACTGCATTTTGTTACTCTGTATCAGCCAATCATATCTCGTGTTCCTTTGAACGAACCAATCGCAGCGCACGCATTATTTGAAGGAGCCAATCAGAAGTTGTGTTACATGCTTATGTGTCTTTGGCCGAATGCAAACGCCTGCTTCATTTCTCATTGCGACAAACACTTCTTTCTGAAATCTACGTGGTGATTGTTGCTTAATCAGGCGATGGATGAAAAACCTCCCCACCTCATATCTCAGGTAACTCCAGTCTGTGCAAATGACAAAAAAATCGAATAAACAATTCGCGTTGCCATGGCCACATCATTGATGATAATCCCGAGGCGAATGGAACCATGAGATATGATTGGTTCTTTGTTGATGTCCGTGGTGTATTTTTATCTCCCTTAATTAGAGATCAGTTTCCAAGTGAGCAATTCTTTTCTGTTGTCTCGTCAACGTTTTCCAATTTCCTCCATTAGTTCACATCCTTATGGCGTTCTGCGCAAACATCGGGTCATATTCTAGAAGCTTCCTTAAAGATAATGTACCACGGGTATTTTCGCGGGCCACGAAAATCATAAAATTTACTTTTGTTTGTTTGTGTCCAGTCTTTCTTTGTCTTATGAGTAATTTGTTGGTGGCATACCCCTCTAGAAATTCTTTTGATACCGAAAGTACAATGTATTCAATTTAGTGGGTTGGCATGTCCCAAAAGTTCAAAATAACATGTAAACATCCGTGTTTACATTCAAACAGTGGACCTTAGAGTTGAGTAGGCTTCTAGAATACGGGGCCATCGTGTTAGAGCATATCGGAACCCAGTTTTAGGACTCTTGTGTACCCGCTTTCATAGAAGTCATGTCATGATGTTGCCAAAAATCCTTTGCCGACAACATCCGCTAGGGCGTTTTACGTCTTTGACGTCTTACGCCTTGACCTTGACCTAACTGCCATGACCTTGACCTAGAGTGCGGTACATTGCAGGCCAACTCCTCATTGAGCATGTTGAGACGGCACGACGGAAAAAAGGCATAAGGTACCTTGAACGTGCCATCTATGCGTGCAAATTTGAACTAAATTCAACTTCGGGCGACGATTGTTGCGCCATCTCTCCGAAGCGAGAACGCGATCGGGAAATCTCGAGACGCCATCATTGACAAGTTGAGCTATAATGTTCCATTGTGCACGTATTTTATAAAGGGGCAATCTGCTGGTGATTTCTGTATAACCGCCCCATTCGTAAAGCTGCGTTTACCAGACATCCGGAAAGCGGTATAGGGACGCGGAATCTCCGGCGGAACGATATGTTGTACTAGTATACGAAAATGCATTGCATTTTCCGCTTCCGCGTTCCGCAATCTGCATTCCGCGTGTCAGCTGAACGTAGCTTAACTCGATGACCAGAGGGTTGGGAGATGCCAATGCCATTCGTAACACTTCGGGTCTTTCCGTCATTCTTCGGTAAACAAATACGGCACAGTTTCGAGCTCCAAGTTGAGAGCGTTCGAATTCATGCGGTTGAAGCTCGGAAGTTGGAAGAGTGGTCGTGCCCAAATAACCAAGTAACAGGGTTAGTACAATCTTTGACATACATTTTGAACTGTGAAGAGGGGATTATCTTGTTAGTATTACGCAGGCAGTCAGTGGGCTTTTCACTGAGCATTTTATGCTTGTTGCTTTATGGCTAGAGAGATTTTATAAGACAGGGGTCCATGATGGGTTATCCGGAGGCCCAGAGAAGGGGAATCAAGGGACCAAAATGTATTTTGACCATTTCTTAGCAGCAGGCAAACTTGATTCAACTGGCTTGGCTTTACTTGCATTATATACAATGTACTTATTTACTGGGCTGTCGCCCTCCTAACGTCCAGCCGTATCTTACACAGTGTAGGCCTATATGTCACAAGGTGACATATAGGCCTACATATAGGTATACTACATATAGGTACACTACATATAGGTATACTACAGGTGAGGTATAGGCCTACATGTAGGTCTAAAGGTAAATCCCCCTGTCGTGGTCCCCTTACATCTACACATGCACGACAAAACTTTAGAGGTTCTTCACGTGACGTCACATTTCCATGACGACACGATGCCACCATATTGGCCGTCAAATGTCAAGTAACGTCACGGCATGAACACAGTGTCAACACACAGATCGTGACGTCAAAACGTCATGACGTGGCAGTTTTGACGTCGTCGCCGGCCATTTGACGGCCAACATGGTCGATTCTTTGCAGTCTACGTGACCGTTGTGACGTCAGTGGAGACGTTAGGAGGGGGAATGTTCAGTATTTTATATAATGACTGTCATGTGTTGTGAATAATATCAGAATAATATACATGTTCAATCTGAGATGAATGTATGTAAATCGCATAAGAAGTATTCATTCAGATTCCATCCGACAGTTGTCGCTTACGGTGTGCGTTCAAGTCGGGCCGCGCCATTTGCCGAGGATAGAAATAATAAATACATGTAATTTAGAAATTTTGTGAATTTTTTGAAACTATTTTATGGAATATTTTGTTGACATGATTACACAGGGACGGCATCGCATGACGTTAGAAGACGTATAGAAATCAAATTTGGCGAATCATATCCTCGCTGTACATCCGGGTATCTTTGATGCTGCTCACTGATTGGCTGTTCATCAGACGGGAGCATTCTTGAGCGCCACTTGTTGAAAATTCTTTGCTAAATAACTGTAAACTTTCCGTGTCGAGTGATTATATTTTCAAAAAATTGATACTGAATAAAATGAACGTACGAAAGCATTGTCTGTTTTTATTGTGGTCTTAAAAGTACTCTCCTTAATCTGTAGATGGCGCTGCGATTGTTTTCTATGCAGATGATCCAAGTGTTCTCGCTTCCCATTGGTCAAGACATTTCGCTGATCGACCAATCGTCGGCAATTTTATGCCGTTGTTTCAAAGGACTGTCAACAGATGACACTGCGGTTGTTTTCCTTTGCAAAGGATCGGTAGGCACGGAGCGCATTAGGGGACCAGTCTGCAGATCGGATCCAACCTCTCCCTCATTGGCCAAGACATCTCATTGATCGACCAATCAACCACAGGCTGTATGTAATATTCTGAAGCAGCCTTGCGGATCACTAGCGGTGTACAATTATCACTCAATCTGCAACTCCCGGTGTATTCACGGTTGCCATGGAAACGACGCTGCGTGCCTGACGACAACAGATGTAATTTCCTCCCCTGTGATTTACTTCGGCGAAGCAACGAACGGGTTCATGGAGAGTTCGCACTTGTACTTGATATATAGGCCGCCATTCTCAACCTTAGTTTCGTAAACGGCTTGCTATAAAAGTAGGAATAAGTCATCATTAGTAAATAATCAATTTTTCCAGGCCGATAATTAGCATATCCCGGTGAGAGAGGAAATAAATCACCAGGCAAAAAATTACCGGGGATTCCTAGAATCAATACTCGATGTGAGAATTTTTCAAAAGGTCATTGGTTTCTGTTATCCACAGAATGCCTACCGTACACGGTCAAATTTTGCATCAATATGGAGGTTGAGAAATCAAACGACAGACCTAAACTTTACGACAACGTCATTTTTCGTACTACACATTAACCAGATTTTACATTGCATTTTCGGTACAAAAATAACGTTGTCGTTCACGTTTACGTTTATCGTTTGATTTCGAAACCTCCCTATAATAAGAGGTTTTTCACTGACGTCGCAGCAGTCACGTGACTGCAAAGAATCGGCCATGTTGGCCGTCAAATGGCCGGCGACGATGTCAAAACTATCATGTCATGACATTTTGACGTCACGATCTGTGTGTTGACGCTGTGTTCATGCCGTGATGTCGCTTGACATTTTGACGGCCAATATGGCGGCGTTGTCATGGAAATATGACGTCACGTGAAGAACCTGCATGGCGCGAGGTTTTCAGCCGATATCTCCGCAAAGGCTGGGTCAAAATTGATATACCATACATCTATCGTTTTGTCTTTTTTGTGGATATAGGCCTCATCGCTGTCATTTTCCCTAAAAAATTGTCATAAAAAAGTTCGTTCACCAATCACAGTTCGTGTTTTCCCCGAAGTGGCGACCATTTTGAAATGACGCATTCCATCGCGCAAGTGAACTGCACTGAACATCGCGGCAAACGAAGTGGGTTTTGCGAAAGGGATCTGTTGTGTCGGACGTACGCGAAAAATGAAGATAGCAGAAAGATACCGGCAAGAAAGATAAGACGATTGATGTATTTTTTGTCAAATTTGACCGAGCTGTTGCGGAGATATCGTTGATAAACCTCGCGCCACTCGGAAATGGAATGGAGAGTACTCTTGCTGGCGAAACGTGACATTCAGCACGCCAGTCTGCTACCGGCTACATTATAAACAAACAAGATGAACAAGTGTAAATGTACTTGAATGATCTCCAGAAAAAGCTGAATTGCCTCCAAAACATAAATTTACCTTTAAATCCGGCGTCAGGTCACTTTTGCCGTCTTCAAGGGCAAACTTGTAGCCATGCCACGGACAGACCACGTGGCTCTTGCTCCCAATATCTTCAATTTCGCCTTCGTAAAGAGGGCCACCTGTAAGCGGGGACAGAATCCAAGGTTATGAGGGTTCTAAAGGGTTGGTTGAGAGGAATTTTCGTTTTCGCACGTTGCGATGGAGAGAATAGGGAGGTTTCGAAATCACACGATAAACGTAAACGTTAACGACAACTTTATTTTTGTACCGAAAATGCAATGCAAAATCCCATGTGTAGAACGTTGTCGTAAAGTTTTGGTTGATCGTTTGATTTCGAAACCTCCCCAATAGAGAGGTTAAGAAATCAAACGATAAACGTAAACTTTACGACAACGTTCATACATGTACTACACATTCACCAGATTTTATATTGCATTTTCGGTACAAAAATAACGAGGTTGTCGTTATCATGATGGCCTACATTAGTTGATTGGCTCTCTGATACTCAATTTGTTTTTCATCACCTAAAATAGATCCATGACAGTTTTTTTAGCCATACTCACAGAACCCAATAGGCTAGAGATGGGGATTGCAGAACCCAGCCACCGCCCCGTGTCCTCCGTGCCATCAGCGGGGGGGGGGGGGGGAAATTAAGGATTGAGACCGGTGTGACAGGAATAGTTATCCCTGGGCACATTGTCCGGGTTACAATCGTACTCTTGGTGAAGCAAACTCGATCCTGCAAGTGCACTGACGGACAACAAAGGTAATTTCTTGAAAAAAAGTTGAGAAACTTACCCATATGCCCACATTCTGCGTCCATGGCGAAAAATCGTCCGTTGAGGTAGGTCAGCATGATGTCGTCCCCAGCTTCTGTGTAGACCCGTTGGCACCTACTCTTCTGGACGGAGACGGCGCCCTTGGTAACGAGTCGCCATGTGAAGTCCGCCTCTGTTGCCATGTTCACTGTGTGATCGTCTGAGCCTGAATGACGGCTAGAAGCGCAGACGTAGTTTTGCGTGTGCCACGCCTCTGCTGCGCCATCTCACGGATAGATTTTGAACTAACAGTGTAGCAGACGACGAAACTGGCTGAGGTGATTATTGTCACTAGCTCTTTACTAGTATTTATCACGAATGAGTTGGAAAGAAAAAAAATAGGCCTATGAGGATTAGGGTAAACAAATTCTGTGAAAATATTCCTGAAACTGATATAGTTTTTTTTAGGATAGTTCTTTTCGACTGGGCTCAAAATGAATCGTCTGCAAGTTACACAGAACGATGGATACCGGACTATGATTGGATTGGACAATCGTTCCTGCCACACCATCCCGCCTGGTCTCCATCTGATGAGTTACGTTAGAAATAGCGAGATATGCCTTTAAGGCCTACAACGGAATCCACGATGCAAAAAGTTCGGAAAATTGATGAAGCTTCTGTGCTGCCATCTGTGAACAAATGACGGAACTATCTCATCTCCAGCTTCCCCATCGGGTCTCAGCATCCAAGATGGTGGACGCCAGTAAAAAATCTACGACTTTTGTCGTATAAATGCAAAATTTCTGATCAGTGCTTCGAAATTTTTGAAAATAATCTGCGCATATCGAAAGAACCGAAGTGTTTTTACGTGTAGGTAGTGGTATTTGCTGATAGACGATGCCTAAACTGTTGTAATCGGTGAATTAGTGTGGACTATTTTTGCCAAATTGCGGTGTAACAGTAAAGAATGTCCCCCGGTAAATTGGTCCGCTGCTATTGTTCCATGACGGGTTAAACTAAATGGTTATAGAAACCAATCACCTGAGATTAGAATGTATCAATAGGATATTTTGTTCCCAGGACACGTTTCCTGGGGACATTCTTTCTTGAGTTTCATTCATAGGCTGCCCCCCCCCCCCCGTCCTTTTTCAATTGCCGCCCTGCGGTGCAATAGATGTTTCTTGTGTTACCGGTAAAGCCACACTGTATTGAATTCAGAATGTGCTTAGGCCTATGTCCTCTGACGTTAGTGCAGTGGAAAATATGCTAGGCCTATGCTGCTACACCGATTTCACAACTCGCACGATCGCAGCGCCCCTAGTAGGCTGTATTCGACTCACTGTTCTCAACTGCACCCGAACAGGCCGAGAACAAGGAACGTGTTCTCGAGTCTCGAATAGGTAAGTGCCTGTTACTATGGTTTCACTTCCGGTGTCAATACGGCGGCCTAAAAACGCCACATTTTTTTCAAGAATACTCTAAATTATTCAGTTTAGAATAAGGATGTCATTCATGTCATTTCTGCTTGATCCTAAACCTCGAATAATTACACCATGATCTGACGAAAAATCAAAATAAAATTGCCGCCAGTGTCCGCCATCTTTGTTCTGGACTGTTCTCGTCTGCACCACCAGCCGAGGTGGTGTGAGATTCAGGAACAGGAACACGTTCCCGAACGGATTCTCGGCCGTTCGACTCTTCAAGAACACCGTTCTCTGCACCAGAACACATAAGAACAGGGAGTCGAATACACCCGTAGAATTTTCAACAGCTACTTCCGTTTTCAACCTCACCACCAGGAGTACGGGCAAAAATTCCTGGATCGAGGTGAATTGGGCGCATTGGTTCCAAATGCCACCACCAGGGGATGGATCCCTGGCGGCGGTAGCGGAAACCAACATGTGTTTTTCAACCTCGATCTAGGAAATATTTGCCTTACTCCTGATAGTGAGGTTGAAAACAGAAGTAGCCGTCAAAAATTCTACCAGGGGCGCTGCGATCCTACGAGTTGTGAAATCGGTGTATTATAGGCCTAGAACTCTGCCGGCAGTTTTTTCGATGTGTGCTGAAAACTAGGTCTTGATCCTTTGAAGTACCGGTACGCATCAGGCAAACATTTTGGGGACCTTCACGAGGCTATGAGACCTCAACCTGCATTCTCCTAACACTTTGCAGATGCCGTAAAATTCAATACAGTGAGGCCTGAAAGGGTTGGCGTGGCCATTAGGTTTTTTGTCTGGCACCAAAATGATGATAATTTTTGTACTTCTTTGCAGGAGAGAAAGGAGAGGTTATCAACACGACTAAAGACAACAAGCACAAAGATCGTATTTCTTGAAGTTAGATGTCCATATTTTTCTAGCAGCAGGAGTACGAAGTTACTGTCACAACAGAGGACACATGGTAAAGAAATATTAAATGCAGCAAATATGATATTTGGCAATAATATTGATAATTTAAATTATGTGAAGTTTTCGTTTCCCACTGTATCCCTCAGCTTCACATACATGTGATCCGCTCCAGCAAAAGCAGGCACTGGTTGCAAATGATCATCATTGGTCATCAGTTTACTCAACTATAGAGCGTTTGCACCTTGGCCACGTTGGAGGTATAAACAAAAGAATTTTTCCCCAGTCACGGTCCATGGAGATTAACTTCGATTGTTTTGAAAGTCTGTTTTTTTGTTGTATACCTCAACATGGCCGCTGTGACGTCACGTGCAAACACTCTATTATCACTGCTGTCCACGTCAACCTGCAGAGACGTACATTTCAGCTACTATTGTGTTGTATGGCCGTTAACCCTTTCCTCGGCTGGAACATACACCTACTTTTACTGGAGAGGGTCACATATTTAGTATATTTCTCCAGTTGCTCCAGAAATCTTTTTGGGGAACTCGCGCATCAATTTATTCAATACATCACATGATCCTTTCAAACCAGTTGAGAAGATAAAATGGGACTTCAGAGCTACCAACCCTCCCGTATTTTCCGTATTTAGTCCGGAAAATCGCGCCTAGTACGGACGATACGGATGTACCCTTCAAAAGTACGATTTTAGCAAAACTGTCCAGTGACACCTCGCCATGCTTACCAAACACCAAACTGTGTAGTGAGACCTGGAAAGATTCTGTGTATTGCAAATGGCGGCCCACATGGCGGCAATCTCATCACTTTTTT
>NMRB01001063.1:57846-71392 GCA_002633025.1 Notospermus geniculatus | reverse complement strand
TCTGTAATTTTGTAATATTCTTTTTACAGATGGATGGGAGCAGTGATAGCCTCTCGAATCCAATGGTAGATGATGACGTCTCGGGTTCAGTTCAGAGTGAATCTGTAGATGACGTTGATCACGTTGATGTCAAGATGGAACCAGGAAGGACCAGTCCCTGCCAAACAGGTGACCAAATCTGGGACGACACAACGGATCGAAATGACGCTAAAATATCGCAGAATTTCCCACCGCATGCCTACGACGGGGATCACATGGATATTGACTTCGACGTCAATCAAATAAATTACGTTCAGAGTGACGTCAAGGTTGAACAATACCAGAATGACGTCATTTCTGAAATGGACGATATGAACACTGATTCTTTGTGTTTTGGAGATGTTGAAAATTCGCCAGGATTTTGTGTGAAATCTGAAAACTGTGAAAATGTGGATGGATTCGATCAGATACCAGGTGATGCATCTGGTACGCCGGAGATCTGCTTAAAGATTGAAAATGAGGCTCTGTTTGAAGGTAAGGAGGAGATTTCTTGTGATGAATTCGGACGTTATTCAGATACATACCACGAGGACAGACAGGATGTATCTGACCAAGACTCTGATAGCAGCTCATGTCCGAGTGTTCTGGAGGAATTTTCGAATATTCCCGACCGAGAACAAAGCAAAGACACTGCGGGATTGGATTCTACAGAAATGTTTTGGCGGAAAAGTGCGATTTCCAGTTCAGAGTCTGAATCACATGAGGATGTGATTTGTACAGGAGCGGTGGGAACGAACGTGATATCGTTGGATGAAGGTTGTGGCTCTGTCACGGATGTGCCGGGTAGTATTGTCTTCAAGAAACAAAAACGTGCTGAGAGCGTCCTCTGTGGGAAGGTCACGGTATTATCCTCCGAGGAAGTGAACAGCGTAAAACATCACGTACCGAAAGAAGGTAGATTGATTGAGATTTTGACGATTACCGAAATTGCCTTAGAGGGCGGGATAAAACGGTTCAAGATCTCGTACGAACGGAGTATATCAGATGATACCTGTCCGTTAGATCATGGATCGTCTATCCTGCAATGCCATAATATTGTGAAACAAATTCGACAAACACACGGCGTTCATACAATTAGTGATAAGGTCGGTGTCGTGTACTGCGGTATAGTGCTTGTTGAACCGACTCTAAAGAGTCAGACAGTTCATGCTGAATTTCAAATGTTATACGTGTGGAAACCGCTTCGGAACGGTTCAGAACTCCACCTATTGGACATCGAAGGACTCAGTTACATACTTCGTCCGTTTCGATTTGTGCCATTTCGCCAGTGTCGTCTACAGAACGATGAGATGCACGTTTGTGATTTGTTGTTTACCGATCGACAGGTTACGGAATCGGATATTTCTGCTGCTGTGAAACAAGCGTTGTTACAAGTTTTATCCCTAAAAATGCGGACTACGGAAAAGTGCGAGCATATTCTTGTCACTGGACCGAATACGAGTCAGAAATATAGGAAGGCAAAGTACAGGAAAAGGAAGGATGCCGCCAGAGGCGGTGACGCGACAAAGGGACCCAAGAGTGGTAGAAAGGGTAGCTACGTCATTCCAGGGCAGCGAGCAGCAACACAGCCACACAGTTCAGAGACGGCGGGCGTGACCTCTGGCGCGACCAGGAAGAAGTCTGTGAGGGAAAGGTTGGCTGCTGTGGTTGCTCGCCGAGCTTTAAAACGGATGGGTGGAGAGATGGACTTGGATCCGGAGAGTGGAGAACTTGCGGAAGCATCTGGTGGTCCATCCAGCGAGAATTCTGACTTGACTGTGAGGAACAGGGCAATGCCCTCAAAGCAGAGAACTATTTCAGCTGGTGGTGGTGTGTCGTCCGAACCAAGGGCTGAAATCGACTTCACCACAGTGAAACAGGAACCAATTGACCCACTGGCCGAAATCGAATCAACAGGGGTGAAAGAGGAACCAACTGAGCCTTCAGATGAAAGAGAGGCTGGGAACGCGAACGCAACGGAAATGCTGAAAGCTGAAATTGAACTTACGCTGTCTGTGGCGGGATCGTCGGACGCGGAAGTCAGTGTTGCGGAGGATGACGAGATGGATATTGGACCTATCACGGATGAACAGGTTAAAATCATTATGAAAGGAAAGGCAAAGGAGAAGAAGAGGTTGAAGAATTCTGTTTCGAATTCAGCGAATTGTGCACCGGCTTCCAATCGGGTGAATTGGAAATCAATCCACAGGGGCACATTAACAGAAGTTTCTGCTTCAAATGCAGCCCAAGCCGCATTGAAAGCTTCGCAGGTCAATAATGCCAACAAAAGAAAAATTGTCCTAAATGCTGTTGTACCGCCTTCATGGCCTAAGCGGTCCACACCGATTATTCTAAAAAATGCTGCGTCTGCTAAAGGTCCATCTTTACTGCCAACCGTTCTTGATCGTATGTCACCGTCTCCGCCCGGTGCTAGGCCAGACCAGGCGCTGGTGTCAGCCGTCCAAACACAACCATCATCTACAGCCGCTAACGTGAAATTGAATCTGAACTTGCAGTTGAATTGCAAAAAACAAAATGAAAAATATTTACTGCAGTCTTTACCTGGGATGCTATTTGGGAATCGAGGAAAGCAGAGAATGAATAGAAATAGGCCTACGCCGCCTAGCAGAAGGCCGAGACGCACTGTGAGAGAATTGATAGGGGGCGATCAGATGCCGAAAATCGTCGACGTCCGTTCTGAGGATTTATCCCAGTATTCGGGCGATGAGCTCTGGAATAAGGTTGTTGGGAAGAACACAACTCCTGGGTTGGATAACATCTTGTCGCAGTTCAGTCCGAGTGTGGATAAGACGCCAGCATCGAGTCCCTCTCCGTGTTCGTCTGCCTGTGAAGCCAGTATTGACCAAGGACCAACAACGCCTAGGCCTCCCTTGGAAAATCCCGACACTGTCACAGGCCCGAAAATTCTTGAAGTCCATTCGGAAAACTTGTCTGCATATACAGGCGACGAATTGTGGAGCAAGATCATTCAAGCTTCATCGAGTTCACAGTCGCCCTGCACTATTAAGAGTTCCAGTGTCGATGCAGTTTATAAAATAACGCACAACAGTGCGAAAGTTGTCCAGGTCAGGCCTGGTGAGTCCATCCAAGATAAAGTAGCCAAGGTTTTCCCGCCGAAGCGCTCGAAACATCCGGGTTTTGGAGTCAGACTTGTAGATCGAGGAGTGGGCCATTTGGAGAACAAGAAGAAAGCATGTGATAAAGCAGAAATAGTTTGGGACAGTATTTTTCGGAAGGCTTCAAGGGATACTACAAAAGATTCGTCAGGTACTGGTCCATCTGTATCTGATGTGAAAATTAAGGAGGAGACTTTTGAGACGGACGCGAAGGCAGTGCCACTGGACGAAAAGGCGGCGGGAAATAATTCAGATTCGGATTCTGAACAGGAGAGGGTGCTCTTGCGTGCTGATGATGTCCCTGTCGATCCGTCCGACGAGGCTGACCCTGGCGCCAAACAAACTGAAACAATTCTATCGAACTCTGTGAATTTGAATCCTAGTTTCCAGGGCTTCACAAACGCCCAACCTATCACCATTCACATTCCGTTGCCCCCCAGACCACAACCCAAACCGCAAGCGGAGCCCCGACCGAATAAGAAATTTTTCAAGTCTGCGCGCGACACGAAATCCAAATTTGATAAAGGGAAGTTCATTGCGTCTGCCATTCAAGAGGCCGGCGCAAAGTTCCAAGTGGAGTTTCCAGAACAAGTGAGGGAGAGAAAGAAGGTTAAAAAAATTGGCTCAAGAGTGAACCCGCGTTCACTGACCTGCCACGACTGGCAGAGAAAATATGCTTACTCTTTACCGCAGGGTGGGGATGTCATACGAAAAGTTGGGATTGTGAAGGAAATTTCGTCGGCGAACCCGTTCCTTAATACTTGTGACATTTGTGGTGAGATGTTTAAATATTCGGCTTGTTTGCGCAAACACATTAAAACACATACGGAGTTTCATTGCGATATATGCGATTGCGACTTCCAGTCGAAAAAACTCTATGATAAACACATTGATATCTTCCACTCGTTTTTGTCCGACCGGATCAAACCGGGTAAACCGGATAACAGAACGAACACGTCAGATGACAAGGACTTGGAACGTTACTTTAGTTTTGTCAATGGGAGTGATGAAGATGCAGACAGGGACCGTGAACTGCAGTGGCAGAAATGTTACGAACAAAATGGACTTGTTGGACCTGGACTTAAGCTGAAGACGGAAGTTGCTGATGTTGATGATGATGAATCATTACATTCCAGTGATAGTGATGTCCAGGACGGTGACGTTTTTGCCCCGTTGAGTAATCCCATCAGTGGGCCTAGTGAAGTGGAGTGGGCAAAGATTGTTGCCAAGTAACCATGGTAACTGTGACAGCGTTAGTGATCGCTACCGTCCAGTTCAGAAGTACTGATTGCGTTCGGACATGGTCTTCTCAGCTTTATTTTGGAAACTTGGTGCATAAGGCTACGGTTAAGAATCCATTCACGGGATTTTCGAGCGGTGCGATGCCGCAACCATTGTTTGTTTCCGCCGGGTTGATTATGGATCCAATACGCTCACGCGAATTTCGAGCGGTGCGATGCCGCATCCTTTTTCCACGACCAACGCTGCGAAAACAATGCTTTTGAGCGTCTGCTGCTTTTGTTTGGGAGGCATTGCGGCATGAAATAACAAAGAACCATCGCATGCGTTGTGCGAATCGCGTGTAGTGTATACCCACCCTAAGAATCCATTCACGTGAATTTCGAGCGCTGCGATGCGACGCCGCATCCTTTGTCCACCAACAACGCGGCGGAAACAGACAATAGCAAGTTTTCGCAAAACCCCCGAAACGCCGACGCGAACGTCTATCTGATTGTTCGCTGCTCCTTTCGAGGCGTCAACCAATGGGTTTGGCGTTGGCGTTGGCGTTTCGGGGGCTTTGCGAAAACTCTAAAGCTGTGCTCACACTGAAACCGACTTGAAAGCGTTTTCCGTAAAACGTTTTACGGAAAACGCTTTCGACCAAAAACTACTGTGCCACACTACAGTCACCAAAGCGTTTTCAAAACGGTTGTCGCGCCCGAATGACGTCGAGTCGTTTTGAAACCACTTCTGGAACCGTTTTCGTTAAAACGCTTTCAAACCGTTTTAAGAGGGCTCTAGTGTGGCACCCTAAACCGTTTTAACATCTTAAAACGTTATCAAACCGTTTTAAAAGCCCAGTGTGAACGCAGCTTAATGGTTGCGGCATAGCATCGCTCGAAATTCGCGTGGATGGATTCCTTGCCTGAGAAGAGTGGGCCTCTGCATTTGTTGTGCCCTTACCATGCTTGTCAATATTTTTGATGAGAGGTGGCTTGGGTCAGGTTTTATTCCTCCAGGCAGGCAGTGTCCAGATAAAATTCTTGCTATTGGTTGAGCTGGATTTTTGTTACCGATTTTCGCCGTTTTCCTCTCACGGAATCTATTGACTATTGATGCATATTCTAATCATTTGGGGTCAAAGCGTGTCCCCAATAAAGAAACTTGAATTATTTCATCAACTTTGAGTTTTTTCTTCGATTTTTTGAGAAATTTTTGAGGTTATATTTAAGGACGCCTTCTGATAGGTCATATTGAATCACATGATCCCAGGACGTCTTCTGATTGGTCATATTGAATCACATGATCCCAGGACGTCTTCTGATTGGTCATATTGAATCACATGATCCGAGCGGCACACTCACTGTGCTTCAGTAAAAAATGGCCGCCATCCTTCGTCACTCACTTGAGAAGTACGACTGTGATGCGAGTGTTCGACCAATCGGCGACAAGTTGACAACTCGCGAAAAACTACGAATGCTAAATATCGCAGCTTGTCGAGGGAATATCGCAGACCTTAGATTCGCCCCTTGTCGTGGGCAAAAGTCGCCAGCGGGGCCCTGCTCGGCCTATTAGCCCTTCATCAGGTAAAGTCGCCGAAAAAATGGGCAACTTGAAGCAACTCGCGGCAACCAGCGGATCCGGCAGTTGCTCGGAGACGCAAGCGCGCTCAGGTCGGCAAAATTGGCAACTGATCAGTCACTCCGAGTTGCTTCCATCGCCGGAAAGCTAGTTGCCGCGAGTTGCTTCTACACGCAATGTCGACCTGTGCGCCTTTAAAATCACGCTCTCCTCCAAGGCCCTCATAAATTTCGGCCGCAGGCAACACAGTTCTATGGTGATTTCTACTGGCAATGTGTACGTGAATGTTAACGATGATTGCGTCACATACATGTAGATCACCAGCCCTGTTACGTATTTCAATAGCTTTTTTGCCAAAAATAACTCATATGACCAATCCCTCGCTAGAATAGAATGGTCAATGCGGTAAACCGCCTGGTGGTATTCATTCAATTCATAAGGGCCCTGTCTCGCCAATGCATTCTCCCATTGCAGAGTTTTGGTCACGCTCCTAATTATACGCTGCACACACGTTGCATGCAAGTGTATGAACAGGAGCGACACCAAAACCCTGCGGTGGGAGAATGTTCCACGGGGTTCACAATCATTACGTCACGGACTTGAAGAACCGTCATGGCGGCCACGTTTGATGAAGTGCTGTCTTCTTTGCTCCGGAATTTCTTGAAAATATGTCCACTTCGAGGTAAGAAACAAGTTAGAAATAGGAACACTAGATCCATAATCATTCCTGCTACACACTGAGAGACGTAGTCGGGGATACGTCCTGTATTTGGTACTTATTGGAGCAAATCTTTGGGTCTCCTCGCATGAAGGTGTCCGGAAGCATGAACGGGCTCCCCCTCCCCCCCAAAAAACCATGGCTGTGGTCGTCCTTTCGTGAATGCCGGCCACTTGTTGATGGAACTGTCCTCTAATGCCGCCAGTGATGTTGCCTCCGATCAGAAATTGGTAAGTCACGTTATTTGGTGTGGCAGGAATCTAAGTCCACTAGGAATACAAGTCCGGTTTTATAGATCAGCGAGGTATGAAGATAGCTATACAAGGCATTGCCAGTTGATAGCAACCAACAGACAATAGATCTTACACCAGCAGACAGTTGCAGCTGGGACCTGCATCCCTCGCTAGGACTCCCAACCCCATCACACGACACACAGTCATTCAATCTCGGCTCCTTTCTTCCAGCTCATGGTTGACGTTCTCTATATGACTGAATGCCGCTCATTGAAAGGTTAAACTGCCTCTAGATGCTGTGTGCTGTGTCAACACACAGCTTCTGACCACATTTGACCATGGTGAATGCCCGGGGGTGAATGACGTCTATTTGAAACTGTCCCGTGGTGCTGTCTGCCCTGTCGCCAACTTCTGACCAGAATCTGACTGATGGTAAGTGTATGCAGGAGGCCTAATTTCATCAGACAACCCAAAGAACTTCATGCACAGTCATTTCTCTACCTCCTTTCTTTCCTTTCAGAATATGCATCCGTTCTCTACGCAACTAAATGCCGTTCGTTTGACTGTGAAACGCTCGAAGGTGCTGTCTGGCATGGCACACATCACCAACTTCCGACCAGAATCTGACTGATGGTAAGTGTATGCAGGAGGCCTAGTTTCATCAGACAACCCAAAGAACTTCATGCACAGTCATTTATCTGTACCGGTACCTCCTTTCTTTCCTTTCAGAATATCCATCCGTTCTCTACGCAACTCAATGCCGTTCGTTTGACTGTGACATTCTCCGAAGGTGGGCCGGCACACCTCGCCAACTTCCGACCAGAATCTGACTGATGGTAAGTACCTTTGCTGGCCTTGTTTCTACAGAGTACGAGCTGTAAAACCGGTCATTCTCACTGTTTTTTTTCTTTCAGAACTTGTTTCGGTTCACTCAATGAGACGTACGAGTAAAACTGCTCTCAGACGCTGTCTACCAAGTCGCCATCTGCCGGACAACATCAACCGTCGGTAAGTAGCATGTGACGTGCTGGTCTAGTGTAGCACTGTAAAAAGCTTCCAACTCCTCTACAATGTGCCATTTTGCTTTCCAGCTTCCCCTGGAGAGGGCAGTGATCCCTCCTTGCTGTTGTCGAGTTGCAGATGTCTGATACGCCCCTCCCCACGACGTCATATTTCTGAAGACGGGGCCTCGGCCAACGAGACTGCCGGTTGGTGGCGCTCGATCGCGACGTGCGAACTGCCGCGAGATGACACGAGATCATACGATACTACGAGATCACTGCCGCCATTATGGCGGCATGCTTCCAGTCATTCTTCATGTGGATTCTTACGAGAGGCTACGAAAATCCAAAGGAAAACTTCTCTTGATAAATCAGATTGATTGTGAAGTGCCTGGTGAAGGCCCTGGTGGCGAAAATTCGTAATAAATATGATTCATTTCAAAATTGGATGGACCCAGTGTCATATTTGGTGCCTTTTGTTCAGCTCAGTGTGAGAGCTTTCCAGAACGTGGATATTGTGTCGGAGATTCTCTTGACGAAGGATTTCTCAAAGGATGCAAATAAAGGACAATGTCGATGTAAGTAGTTTTTATTTTTATGGTTATGGATGTTTTTTGTGGTGGCTCCATCTGTGAGGGTTCTGTTCTGTTCAGGTCTTGTGTGGACCATGACGTCATACATTCCCTGAAGCTGGCCGTCGTCAGTCAGCGA
Source organism: Notospermus geniculatus (assembly GCA_002633025.1). Lineage (NCBI taxonomy): Eukaryota > Metazoa > Nemertea > Pilidiophora > Heteronemertea > Lineidae > Notospermus > Notospermus geniculatus. Next base: position 62,772 of record NMRB01001063.1, on the reverse strand, counting down.
CACTGCCGATTGGCGGCGCTCGATCGCCACGTGCGAAATGCCGCGAGATGACTCGAGATCCTAAGTTCTACGAGATCCCGCGAGATCTCGGCAGCCATGATGGTGGCATCCATATTTGCCAACGATCATTCAGGTTCTTGAGAAAACGAGTGTTCGACATGTTTTTACCGACTTTGACTTGTGTGCATTCACTTTACGATTTTCTTTGATTTCGGAAATCTTCGCGAGATCTCTCGAGACCTTGGCGGCCATGATGGACTGCCAACAAAGCTTTTATTTTGTGTGATTGAGGCAGAATTCCATCTTTTGCTTTCTTTTTTTTTGTTTTTTTCTGCTTTTGTGGTCATCCCCAGTTGAATAAATTTGTAAACATTTACATCCGTGGTTTCATGGAAACTGAAACATTCTTTTATGCACGACAGATTTTAGAAAATGGTAATGGAGCTGATAGTCTAACGACGATGTTGGACTTGATGACCTGGTTCACGGGTCACGTGTCACTTATCTATTTTTGTTGACTTTTTTATTTTCATTCAAATTTTTTCCAATTTTTTTATTTTTTGCCTTTTTTCTTTTTTGCATCTTTTTCCTTTTTGTTTTTAATTTTTCTTCATTTTTTTGCAATGTTTTACTCAATGCAATCTGAAATTTGTTTTTGCTTTGCAGATGGTGTCCTGACTTTGAAGACCTTCGATCGATGTGAGTTGCCTCAGTGCGGGATGGAAAGACTCGTCGTCTGCTGTAATTCATACTCGTCAGTCGGAACGTTTCGTCACGTGATCGGGGCTGCTGTTCGTCTCTGTACTCATATACTCGTTAGTCGGAACGATTGTCCACGTAATCGATGCTGCTGTTCAACTCCGTACTCGTACTCGTCAGTCGGAACGATTCTCCACTTGGTCGGTGCTGCTGTCTCGAACTTGTTTGTCGGAACGTTTCGTCACGTGGTCTGTGCGGCTGTTCGTCCCCGTATTCGTATCCGTCAATGGAACGTTTCTCCACGTGATTGGTGCTGCTGTTCGTCTCTGCACTCGAACTTTTCGATCGGGACCTCATCAATGGACTCGGATTCGAAACCGTAACCTCAAGTCTGGACACTCACACTGAAGAGTCTGTTGGTTCAAATCCTATTGTTTTCTAATCACCGATCGAAAATGGCCGAATACTGCCTGAAAATAGCTGTTAGACCTTTAGTTTGGTATACAAACCATAGGTCTACTCCCCATCCATTACTTCTAAAGGATTAATTTGTGATCGGGGATTCATCTGTGGGTGTTGTCACTAAGTGGAAATCGTCAACAGTACGTCAAGTACAAGAAGTCAACTTCCAGAACTTAGCGAATTTTCGACCCCAACCGAGGTCTTCCTCAGGCACTTTTCAGTTGGAGAGACCAGAAAAGACATTTCTCTTCTGGTCTCTCCAACTGAAAAGTGCCTGAGGAAGACCCCGGTTGGGGTCGAAAATTCGCTAAGTTCTGGAAGTTGACTTCTTGATATTTACCACTTTGTGTGTCAATTTTTGTGCTTTCTTCATTGGATTGGAGTCAACAGTAAGTAATGTACTTCTCCAAACAAGATCCATTGTTTTGGAGTCTTATCTGTGTATCAAGTTATTTTTTATGGTTTTAATAAATCCTCATCAAACTATATCCATGTCTCCTTCTCTTGTCCCGATTGTTGCACTGACGCAGTCTATATCTGGGACACCCTGTAGAGCCTAGAAACATTTTCTGAGCTCTACAGGGTGTCCCAGGTATGGACTGCGTCAGGCCCCCTAGCGGTCGAATTTGGCACTACAATTGACCCATCACGGGGTAGGCTGATCGTAGTTTAATATTCGGCCGCTAGAGGCGCTGTTCGCGATAACAGCGCCTCTAGCGGCCGAATATAGAACTACGAACGGCCTAGCCCGGGGCAAAAATGAGCCTCGAACAGCGCCCCTAGCGGGCAAGCTTGGAACTAAAAGGAGGGCTGGGAGCCCTCCAGGAACGCTACAGGGGACCATCCGGCAGCTTGGCGCAAAAAAGGCGAAAATAGCATAAAAAGTCTGTTCACCGTGGGATTCGAACCTATGAACCTCCAGCCCTCTTGCTTGGTGGCCCAGCTCTCTATCCACTGAGCCACCGAGGGCTTCACACTGGTATAGGTATCGATGTTCCTTATATAGTCTCCCAGGTAAATTTTTCCCCTAAAAATCGCTTTAAAATGTCAAACTCGACCGGCCGATCTCGCTTCCGAAAATTTTAAATTTTCCGATCGGTGAACCCTCTGACCCACGAACACCGGCGAGTCTCTCGTCGCTCGGTCTGACTCTCTTCGGAAATTTTTCGTTTTGGTTCGGAGTTCGATCGGGCTTCTGTCGGCCCGATTTCTTGACGATGGTCCACCTGTCGCCTTCGTAACCAATCTGCATGTTGCAATGGCGCGCATCCAATCGGACGGCGCCATTTTGCAGATCGTAAAGGCCAAACGATCGCTTGAACTCCGCGAACCTGCGATATCATGGTGAGAGAGCTCACCATGATATTAGAGATCTCACCATGACGTCGGAGGAATTATACTTCAAGTATAACTTCTCCAAGGCATGACGAACAATTAGAGAAAGACGTGGATTATTTTTTAAAGAAAACTTACAACATTTTATTACATTTAAAAAAATTAATCTGAACATACACATACGAAAATCTACGGTGGTGCGAGAGGGCAATTTTTGTTCGTTTTTCCGACTTATACAGAATTTCTTTCGGTGTCCCAATTTTTTTCTACAGCAAATTGATTTCTTTCATTTTTTTCTCGAAATTTTACTCCTTCCCACTGACTTTTTACTTCCATTTATCCGACTTTTTCTTCCGTTTTCTCGACATTCAGACGAATTATACAGCAGTGAGGTTAGGAATGTCAGGAACACGAATAAAACGTCGGAATTCGGAGAAATTAGGGAGGTTTCGCAAGCGCCCGGTTAGGCCCTACGACGACGTTTATCTATTGTGTGGATGTACCCAAACAATAGATAAACGTCGTCGTATGGCCTAACCGGGCGCTTGCGAAACCTCCCTATTATACCGACAGAATAACCCCTTCAAGGGCGGAAAAACGAAAAAAAACCCAAACAATTCGGTGTCCTTTCGCAGCCATCGTGTACAGTGCACAACTGACTGACATACATACATGTACACAACAGCTGTAACCGCGTGGAATGTTTTGGTACAGACCCAAGATGGTATGTCAATAAGTATAAGGCTCTGAATTGCTCAAACTATCAGAAAACAATCACCTTCAAAGGAGATAAGGCGAAAAAAGAAGAGGCCAATCGAGGACCTTGGTGGCGATAGGAAAAGTTACGGATCACTGGTCCCTAGATTAAATGTTCAAATTCTCACTATAAAATGCCCGCTGTACACGATCAAATTTTTCATCCAATTTTTTGGAAATTCAGATTCCGGGCCTATTGGGCTTCAATGTATAAACTCGCATGTAGGCCTTTATTGAGAATATTCAGAAAGTTGGATGAAAAATTTGATCGTAGACAGCGGGCATTTCTCGCCTCGTTTTTCACAAATGAATGTTTGTTGTCCAAAGGTTACGTACCTATATCTCATCAAAATGACAAAAAATCCAGCAACTCTTGGTCTAAAAATGATGCTTTAAAGCAAATTTCTTGGGCACGACGTTTCAATGTTTAAAGTCGTAGGCCTCGTTTGTTATTTCATATCAAATTTTCGCAATTTTTTTCGTTTATATATAGCTGTCATGATATCTGGCTGATGTTGGAAGTGAAGAAGAATATTGTATGTTTTATCGTAAAATCTGTTTTCATATTGCCCGCCTCCTATTGGAGGCGGGCAATATGCTACGACGCCTTGTGGAGGCGGGCACATAAAAACTTGAAAATCAGAGAGGAAGAGCTTGGGAGGGGAGGGGGATTTTTCCCTTTATCTGCCCTCTAAAAACAAATATGATTTAATTATGAGCACAAGAAATATGCAATAGAAAAGATCATGTCAAATATTCCGACCTCGGTGGAGCAACTATGGCTCTTGATTTAATGACCAAATTTTGTGCATGTCAAATGTGAGGAAGTATTTCTTCTGCAGTTTGTCTAATGCACTGGAACATTGTCCTGGGGCTATCCCATTAAACTTATCCGTGAGTTCGCCCTAAACCCAGTAGGCGTGAGAAGTGTTTGGAGCCAACGTCTCGACTTTTTGAAATTACTACCACGCCATATCCATAGGAATAATATCCATTAGGAATAATATCCATCAGGAATAATATCCATCAGGAATAATATCCATCAGGAATAATACCCATCAGGAATAATATCCATCAGGAATAATACCCATCAGGAATAATATCCATCAGGAATAATATCCATTAGGAATAATATCCATCAGGAATTATGAGCACAAGAAATATGCAATAGAAAGAATCACGCCAAAAATTCGACTTTGGTGGAGCAACTAATGGCTCTTAGGACCAACAAATTTTGTGCATGTCAAATGTGAGGAAGTATTTCTTCTGCAGTTCGTCTAAGGCACTGGAACATTGTCCTGGGGCTATCCCATTAAACTTATCCGTGAGTCCGCCCTAAACCCAGAAGGCATGAGAAGTGTTTGGAGCCAACATCTCGACGCTACCAACGCCATGCACTTCGTGCACTCCGCGGCTATAAGCAACTTGTGCTAGGACCTGCTTGGTAGAAGCATTGGGAGTACCAACAGAATGATACACATGGATCTGTATTTTTTAAACACAGTTCCATGTCCCAGTCCCTATCCAATTCCACCCCTCACCTGGTTTCCTCATTGGGGTCATGATTGGTATACAAGTGTAGCAACACATGTATATCAGGAGGGAGCTTTGAATGATGACTGAATGAGTTACTTCACCTACTCAAACCTCGCTGAAACTTCCAATGATGAAAGG
>NMRB01001063.1:28834-49367 GCA_002633025.1 Notospermus geniculatus | reverse complement strand
GTGGGTTTTTTGGCGTCATGACTAGCGGGGACAAGCCACACACACCAGCCACTCGCTTTGTTTGTGATCACCAACACTGGACATTCCGAGTTCAATCCTGGGAAAGTGTGCTGACAGACATTGGTACCTGAGGTGCTCCTTTGTCTGAGGGGACGACAGTTACAGCAAACCAACCACCAAGGCAAACAATTACCTTGTGGTGGCAATTTCTTGCCATCAATAAAGCAAGCAATGTTGCACGGGCTGCCAACTAGCTTCTGAACTTGGATGTACATCATGCATTTGGTCCCAAGGCACTGCCCAGCTTGATCCCTACCCTACGTCAATTTCCCTGTGTATGTACCAAGTTTCAGATCAATAGCCCCAGCGGTTTCGAAACGTGCCACCAAAAGGCAAAATTCTGAACTTTGACCTCTGTGACCTTGAAAAGGGTGAGCGAGCAAAAAAAAAATTGAGGGGTAACATACATGTCCGAACTCTCAATATAGTCCTCAGCAGAAATCACATGCATTCCAACCAGACGATACAACGTCAATGTTTGTTTACCATTTCAAAGTCAGTAATGTTTGCCGAATTGCGTATCAGAGAACCGTCCACAACGTTTTCACGATGTGTTGCTGCCTCAAACGTGAAAACGACAGGTGTAGCAGAGGAGAAAGTCCTACAAATGAATGTCTGGGACACAATAATCTGCTATGTACGCCGGTGTGGCTAGGTTCGAATGGACATGGTCTCTAGCCGTATATCCTGATTCCTGTTGAGCATTAAAAGGGACGCAGATTTCAGGGGGACACAGATCCCTGTCACACCGGCATGGTGTCCGAAGATCTCACACAGTCTCCGTAGCGACCATGTTCACTCCGAGGGTTGGCAAAGTGACCATTTCGTTATGTGGTCTCCGAGCTGTCCTGAAACTTTTGTCCAAAGTAATGTTCAGCTTACAACACGTACAGGCACGAGAAAGGTTTGGCAGTTGAACACTACACTGTTCCATAATTCGAGGTTTTTGTTCAGCGCCCTCTAACGTCAAAAGCCTTGACACTCCCACCGGCAGGGGGCGCCAAGGAAGACAGCAAGGATGGCGGAGCGAGGAGACTGGCTGACATCTCACTGATTTACCTCATCTGAAAGGAAAGAAGAAAGGGAATATTGAGGAGGTTGTAAATTTCAGTCCACTTATTCATCCATCACGGTAGTTACCAAAGAACACGTTCCCACGTGCGAAAAACAATCCGCACTCACACACCTAGACCCTATCAATCTGTGCCTTTATTAAGTTATTAGGGAGGTTGAGATCAGATACTTATCACGGATCCGTATACGTATACGGATACAATAGGAGCTGTCAGTGAGTTGACCAATAGGTGTCACCACGGCCCAATTCAATGCATATAGCGGATCCAGTCATTCTTGATCGAGCACCAATCGCGTGGATTTTCCTGTGTATTGGTCTGCTAGAACTTTGCTGCCATCTTTTGGCAATACGCGCGGCTGACTGCTGACCTATTCTGTACAACGAGGACAAGTTTTGTTTACATTTCGATCCGTATACGTAAAGGATCCGTGATACGTCGCTGATCTCAACCTCCCTATTGAAATCGTTTATGAAAGTGATATTAAAACGATACTCACAATGCGCCGGATAAACCTCGTCCTCAGGATTTCAAAAGCTGGGGTCTTGAGACCCTCCTGGAGTAAAGGGTGGACGGACGACAGTCAGGGTCGAGCAACAAGGAGACTGACTGGCTTATTACATTTACATCACTGATTTACATCACCTGGAATGACAGAAGAGATGCATCATCATCCTTGGATAAAGGGATATTGGCCAGGGGTAGCATCATCATCCTTGGATGAAGAGATATTGGTCAGGGGTAGCATCATCATCCTTGGATGAAGGGATATTGGCCAGGGGTAGCATCATCATCCTTGGATGAAGGGATATTGGTCAGGGGTAGCATCATCATCCTTGGATGAAGGGATATTGGTCAGGGGTAGCATCATCATCCTTGGATGAAGGGATATTGGTCAGGGGTAGCATCATCATCCTTGGATGAAGGGATATTGGTCAGGGGTAGCATCATCATCCTTGGATGAAGGGATATTGGTCAGGGGTAGCATCATCATCCTTGGATGAAGGGATATTGGTCAGGGGTAGCATCATCATCCTTGGATGAAGGGATATTGGTCAGGGGTAGCATCATCATCCTTGGATGAAGGGATATTGGTCAGGGGTAGCATCATCATCCTTGGATGAAGGGATATTGGTCAGGGGTAGCATCATCATCCTTGGATGAAGGGATATTGGTCAGGGGTAGCATCATCATCCTTGGATGAAGGGATATTGGTCAGGGGTAGCATCATCATCCTTGGATGAAGGGATATTGGTCAGGGGTAGCATCATCATCCTTGGATGAAGGGATATTGGTCAGGGGTAGCATCATCATCCTTGGATGGAGGGATATTGGTCAGGGGTAGCATCATCATCCTTGGATGGAGGGATATTGGTCAGGGGTAGCATCATCATCCTTGGGTGCTGTAATATTGGGCAAGCCCTGAAAGCAACGTCATGATCAGACTTGCAGTTGTCTGTCGGAGCTTGAGGCAAAGTAAAAATTCATATTCATGTGCCTTACTTCTAGTACAGGTGTGACAGGGATCAAAGTCCCCTGGAATCAAAGTCCAGTCTTATTGTTCAGCGAGGGATTAAAATACATGGCTGGTGAGACCATGGCCATTCGAATACATGTACAACCTTAAGATAGCGGGCTGTTGTTGTTTGTCGGACTTGCATTCCTAGGACTTTGATTCCTGTCACACCTGTACATTTTGAATCTGATGCATGCACCTATTAATTTTCGCCGTGGCGGCTTTAATTACGCAGTAAACGGCTACACTACGGGGGACTGTTACTGCCATGAGTTCTTCGGATAGTGTTTTGCATGACTAAACCATTAACTTACCAATATTCATGCCGTTTTAGAGCAATTTTGTATGAAGTTTTACACGTTGACTAAAAACATTTGACGCCATGTTTATTAATCCCGTCATGCTTTGAGTCTGAACTTCGACCCTCACGTGGCCTTGGATTACCATTTCAATGGACCCGCCGTCAGGCCAGAGAGAGTGGAACAAGGGAATTGAATGCGTTGGCTAATCCCGCGACGGATTTTCCCCATACCTCCCATGCACTCGCATGTTGTATGAGGGTGTTTATTTCAAAGGTATTATTGAAATGGTGTGACTGAACACGTCCACAATGATTGTGATTATCGACAGTACAGTAAGCCCTCTATTAAGTGGTTCATTCCAGGGCCGGATCCAGGGGGGGGGCGTACGCCCCCCATTTTTGGCAGAGCAATGATTTTCTTAGCAAGAAAAATTTAATCACATAAAAATTCTAGTACTTTGCTCTCAGATGCCAGGAAAATGCATCTAAAAGCACTTAAATTGTCAAATTTTTCGGGGAGGGGGGAGAGCCCCCCAGACCCCCCGTTTTGGCTTCACTTTTTCGGTGCTCGCAAACTTTGTCGAGCTACGCCCCCCTTTCTAATTCAGAATACAGCAGTTCTGGAACATGGTCACGCCACATCACCTACCATCAGCAAGTCAGCCGAAATAATCCTCTTGGAGGCCATTTACTGGATCTTCCTGGACTATCTGTACTACGTGGCCAGCGTTATTGGGGTCCCGGGGAACATCATAGCACTGCTCATCACCCTGCGTCGGGACAACCGTAGGTGCGTTCTCTTTTTCGATGGATTCAGAACTTCGTTCCGTCGAGACTTCCACTGTTCGTCTTTTAGTTAGCACCAGTAATTCCATTCGTCTGACCAATGACTGGCGACTGCCCTCTGCCGAAGAGGCAGAAAACTCACCGAAAAATACGCGCACACGCGGGCTATCTGCTGAGCAAACGGTCTCGAATGACTTTTTGCTCAGCAGATAGTTCACGTGTGCGGCAGGCTTAAAACCAGCAGCACACCAGGCGATATCGCAAGCGATCTTATCGCAAGCGAGCAAAGTCGGCTGTTGACGCCAGGTGTGCGCTGGACAGTGGAGAGATTTTGTAACGTTACAAAATCTCTCCAGTGATGAGATTTTGTAACGTTACAAAATCTCTCCAGTAGTGTAAGATTTTGTTACGTTACAAAATCTCTCCAGTGGTGAGATTTTGTAACGTTACAAAATCTCTCCAGTGGTGTGAGATTTTGTAACGTTACAAAATCTCACACAACTGGAGAGATTTGGTAACGTTACAAAATCTCTCCTGTGGTGAGATTTTGTAACGTTACAAAATATCCCCTGTGGTGAGATTTTGTAACGTTACAAAATCTCTCTAGTGGTGCTATTTTGTAACGTTACAAAATCTCTCCAGTGGTGAGATTTTGTAACGCTACAAAATCTCTCCTGTGGTGATATTTTGTAACGTTACCTTACCTTACCTTTGTAACGCGCACCTTACCTGATGAAGGGCGAGTGAGTCTATCACAGCACGCGCGTTGAACTTCTGAAGCGATGAAAAGTTTTAAACAATGGCGGCCATCGCAACCTTGACTTGTGTCAGCCGAGACTGCGACATAGTATCAGTCTGGATCAGTTCCTACCACTGGCTGCGTGTGGGACCAGTCTTTCTGGTATTTGTTCCCAATGCCGCCGCCAGGGGATGGATACAGAAGCACAGTCCCCGGTTCCCGTCTTTGCCACTCCAATCCCAATCCAATCCATTACGTTGTGGAGTGAGCGCCATGGGAGTATAGCGGCAAAGACGGGAACCAGACTACGTCGTTCTCTTGACTTCTCGCAGGTCGCGTTAATTTGCGAGATTCACACAAAAGAAAGAGAGAGATATATTTGGATTTTCGTGAAAAGGCTTTATTTCTCAATTTAGTGATGCGGTAATTTTTCTTTACTGTTTACATTTCTGCTTACAAACGTATAGGTTCTTCACTGACGTCACAAAGGTCACGTGATGCAAAGAATCGGCCATGTTGGCCGTCAAACGACCGGCGATGACGTAAAAAGGATCACGTCGTGACATTTTGACGTCAGAATCTGTGTTGACGCAGTGTTCATGCCGTGACGTCGCTTGACATTGACGGCCAATATGGCGGCATCGTGTCGTCATGGAATGTGACGTCACATGAAGAACCTCTGTAGTTAGAAAGGGTCATAGGTACATTTGACCCCTCAAGGCTTATGACTGAGGGATTTCCTTGTTCCAGTCCAAAGATGTAGACACTGTATCCAATTCAGCTGATCAGACAGAAATGCGATTGGCCTCTCTCCAATTTGTAGTCGTACGATAACAGGCCTGTAGCAGCCGGGGGGTCCAAGGCCCCCCAACTTTTTTTGCCAAAAATACCTTGGCCCAAATGTCCATTTTATATGTCCATATTTTTGCTCTCAGATCCCAGGAAAATGCATCTAAAGCACTTAAATTGTCAATTTTTTCCCCAGACCCCCCATTTGGGCTTCACTTTCCGGTCTTGACCGCCTCCGCCGAGCTACGCACCCAACCTTTCTGTCAATCCTGGATCTAACCCTGCAGGGACCCCCCACTCATCAGAGGGCTGCTACGGGCCTGGATAAGCAGAATTGAACGAAGTGTACACCAAGCCTTCGGCTCGTTTCCATGAAAGTGCATTTCGCCACGACTTGCGGCGGGGAAAAGGTGAACTGAATACAGAACTCGTTGAAGATGGCCGACTCTTCAGTATAGTTGAAAAGGAGGTAAGAATGGACTGGTGGATGGGTTAGTGTCAGTGATCAGTAGACTGGTCCCCTGTCGTAGTTCTCGCTTCACTACTACGACAGGCATTTTGAACGCCAACTCGGCATGTGATTGGTCAGCCAAACGTCATTCCCCGCAACGTTGAAAGTCTTTATTGCTCATTTGCATACGTGTGTCAGAAAACAGGCAAACATGGCGGACGCGGCCTGTCGTAGTAGTGGAGAAACGGAGCGATACGACAGGGGACCAGTCTAAGTGATCAGCCCCTTCGATTCCTAGGTTCTATAAACATGGGTGTACCTAATGGCGGCCTCTATGGAAGATGAAAGCCGGTGTGAAAGGAATCCAAGTCCCCTGGAATCAAAGTCCAGTCTTATTGTTCAGCGAGGGATTAGAATATATGGCTAGAGAGACCATGACCATTCGAACATAACCTTACAATGAGGAACCTGCATAACAAGCTCTGCCAATAGGGGGCCCTGCAGGCAAGTGGACCATGGTTGCAATGAGAAATCCTTTTGCCAAGTCAATAATTATTGAATATTTCATCCCTGAATTACTCTGCACAGGAAAATAGCACCAGAAAATGTTATTTTACTGGTCCTTGAATCTATTTTGATGTGTCGTTCTATGAAGAAAATCAACAAATTTTAATTTTTAATTGAAAATGCATTGGATATTGGACCTTTTGTACTGGTGCTGCCATCTGGATTTTTAGTTCTGCCGGTTCCTCATAGCGGGCTATTGTTTGGAGGATCGGCATTCCTAGGACGTTGATTCCTGTCACACCTGTGTTATATCTGCCAGCGTTTCTGTGTGTCAGTGTTTTCCCTTATTGAATAATGGTAACAAAACGTTTGGATCAAATTATTCTTGAAGTACATGTAGTCACAATAATGTAACAGTTCACGCAAAATTTTGAACTTAGCAGCTTCAGTCACCGTGGGTACATAAACTTCCATTGTTGGCCATTGTGTCGGTAACCGTGGTTACATAAACTTCCATTCTTGGGCGTCGGGTCGGTTGCCTTTGCACGTGATATGTTGAAATGTAAAATAATCTCTCAGTAGCTGATGTCCAGCCTACTTGTGGACGGACACATCCTAGAAATACAAAAAAATAATGACTCGCTGCATGTGTCGCAGAAAGAATGACACCGTATAGACCTTTTCCACGAAAAGGTCCCCCGAAAATCCACATCGCAGCGCAGTCTCCACACAGCAATATCGAAGTAAGTGGAAGCACCTTGTGCGCTGCATGGAGTTCAGTCAAATATCGGCAAACATTCGCCACAAAAAATCACTCAAAACAAGGTCAATATCAATCAGTTCGAAGAATCCCTTCTTTCCGACCTGGCCCGACATTAGATAGGGAAAGTTGTGAAAAATCAGGGGATTTAGTCTAGCGGTTTTCTGCGAACCGCGTCACAATCCTAGCCCTGGCGAATTTGAGGAGCACCGTGGGGCAGGTACAGGTAGGTCAAGAAAAAATCACCCAAAACACGGTCAGTATCGGTCGGTTCGATGAATCCCTTCTTTCCGACCTGGCCCGACAATAGATTGGGCAAGTGGTGAAATATTAAGCGATTCCGTGCAGCGGTTTACTGCGAACCGCGTTCAAATCCCGAAAAATTACCCCATCCTAGTGAAATCAATACGCGTGGTACACATAAACCCGTGACGTCATTATCAGGGATTCCCTACCCACCTCTCAACACTGGAAGGTGTGTCCCCTGGCTGCCAGCTGGACAAAGCCTTCGTCCGTCACCTTGGCGAACTGGAATCTAACTGAGTTGACGTATGCACCACTGGAGACGACTCGAACCACGGAGTATCCGCATGGAAGAAGGATAAAGGCGTTCACTGGAATGACAAAAGTCATTTTGGAAACTCCTTTAAAGATAATGTATCACGGGTATTTTCGCGGGCCACGAAAATCATCGTTTATTTACATTTTGTTTGTTTGCGTCCAGTCTTTCTTTGTCTTATGAGTAATTTGTTGGTGGTGTGTCCCTCTAGAAATTCTTTTGATACCGAAAGTATTCAATTTGGTGGGTTGACATGTTCCGAAAGTCGAAACTAACATAATGTAAACATTTACAAACATTGGATGTAAACAATGATGTCGTGATACATTATCTTTAAAGTCCTAGTTTAAAAATTGACTAAACAGATTGTTACTGATAAATGTATAGAGTACATAATGAGACAAATTTTGCTTTTTGTTTCATCAAATTCGGACGAGTAGTTTGGGAGATATCAAGGAATATGTACGTGAAAATGCCAGGGTCGAAAATGCTAATTTATGCGTGATGTCACAGGGCTTACCTCCTGCTTTTGTTCCACACATATCGTTGTCTCCCAGTCGCATGTAATCCGGCTGAATCCCCGAACCGTAGAGGAACTCCGTGTAATCCCCCGAACCCTGTTCCATACACTAAAACAAAAGAAACAGTGAACAAGAGCAACCTAATTCATGGCATATAGAGGAATCCCACTGACGTCATCAAGTCATGTGACTGGCCGTCAAAATGACGTAAACTGGTGCTACACGTGGATTGACGTTCCGCCTGACGCGACGAGACACCACACGAAATAACGCCATCGCGTCATCGTGACGTTCCTTCAGGAAACACGTGGTCAATTTGACGGCCAACGCGGCCTTGATGACGTCACGTGGGAAACCTCTATAGACCATGTGCACGTGACGTCATCATTGACGTCATAATTCGCACGTCAGCCATTTTGGACGGCATCTGACGCTACGAATGCGTTGGACGTGCCGTCCAAAATGGCGGCATCTCGACGTCGCGGTGACGTCATAATCGTCGCTGCACATGGTCTATACCAAGTCTGGGACCGAGATTTCCACTTTTTGTGGATAGCCGGCGCCACCGGCGGTGATTGCATCATTCTCCAATTATACAGTAGCTTTACCTTTCGCCGCAGCCGGCGTCACCGGCAGTGATTGCATCATTCTCCAATACAGTAGTTTTGCCTTTCGCCCCAGTGTTGGAGAATGTATGATTTATGCAATGCAATGCATACGTGGGTACTCTAGGAACGAGAGTTACGCTAGATGGGGCGGGGATGACAAGCGGTAGTTTAACAACATTGTCAATAGAGGTCTCTCTCAACGCGGTATGTTCAGCGCAGGACAGGGAAGGAATACCGTGACCCTATAAAGATGGCTGCCACTGCCGCCATGTTGGATTTTCAATAGCAACGGAAGTCGATGTAAATCCACACGAGACAAGCAGTGTTCTTCCCGAAACTTTCCAAAACCAGTAGGCCTACAACGAAGCTCAGAAATAAACCGCTGGTGTTATGCACTGACCTGTCTTCGTATGCCCATTGGCTGATGGTGTTTCCCGGCAATATTGGAACCGACGTCCATGTCCTGGATGTTCACCATCTCAGGATGTACGATCGCTACCGAGCAGTTCCGAGCTTTGCCGAAATTCTGCAGGGTGTAGGACCCGGATGGTTGCATGAGGAGGACATTGCATGCTGAAGATAAAAAAGTCATTTTCTGAATTTATTATAGGGAGGTTTAGATACGGTCAAAGAATGACAACGAATGGCTTCAAATCTTTGATCTTTGTGTATTAAAGGGACCATAGGCAAAAATCGATTTGGCTCATTACAGTGCGGTCACTTCATCACAGGTGGCGCTAGCAACTGATGACCAACAGATTTTGGTTCAAATTTGTTATTTAGTGTATTTTACTCGCAATACATGTCAGAGTTAGATTCTCATGCCAACCGATCTGTGTAATGAGCACATCAAAATGCCTATGAGGAGGCTCCCTTTAACGTTAACGTCGATGTTTACAATCTGAACCTCTCTCTATACTTACGTTCTGGGTTGTCTATAAACCTAACAGAGAATGTAAATCCTTCCCCAGCGTTTGGAATCTGGTGTTTTATGTTGAAAAGATTTTGACCGGACAAAACCGGTTTGCTTGGGCCGGCATCGCCACAGTAGAATTTCAAACGTTCTTCTCTCGATTTTGAACTATCCAACCAACCGGGGAAAATTTCCTGGTTGAGCTCCCAGCCATCTAGTAACTGCAACGAAAAAACATACAGTTCAGCTTTAAGTTATCTAGATTTCCTGTCGCTGCCTTTGATGACGTCATAACATGGCGGTGATTGTTTGGTGAGAGATGGTGATCTTGCTTGGAGAGTGAATGAAGATCTCTGCTTGGAGCGTGAGTGAAGATCGCTGCTGGAGAGTGGGTGGATGGAGATCTCTGCTTGGAGAATGAATCAAAACCTCTGCCTGGAGAGCGTTTTTTTTGTATTTCTGCTTGGAGAGTGATTACTGAGATCTCCATCCATTGATTAGCGGTTAGTGAGACGAGCGTTCTGGTTGGAGAGTTGACTGGCACTTCTGCTTGGAGACTGAAAGAAGATCTCTTGGAGAGTGAGACGACATCGCATCGTGAAGTAGAAGAGTGAGATGGGTGTATCTCTGCTTGGAGAGTGAACTGATAGCTCTGCTTGGAGAGTGCACGAGAGCACCGCTTGGAGTACGCTTGAAGTAGACGGGTGAAAAGCTGCTATCTCTGCTTGGAGAGTGAAGTGACAGGTCTGCTTGGAGAGTGTGTCAAGAGCGCCGCTTGAAGCAGAAAGTGAAATGCTGCTATCTCTGCTTGGAGAGTGAACTGATAGCACTGCTTGGAGAGTGTAGCAAGACCACCGCTTGGAGGTTGGTTGCATGGTCGTCACCACTCGGTGTTTCCCGGAGAATTCTGCTTTGTGTGTGTTCCGACGAATCGGCGACAGAAGTATTGATGACAAAAAACAAAAAGCAGAAAGCCAAGCAGTTCACGGGTATCAATATCCACAAAGTTTTATTGCGGAGATCAGATTTCCCGAGAAGCCCGACAAATTCTCTTCGATATTTGGTTAAAAAACGTTGCATCTTTGTTCTGAACAATGAGCAGCAGTTTGACGTTTGTTGTCATATTTTTTTTCACACGATCTTGGCTGATATTAGCCCTTTTTACAGGGAGTTGGTTCGACCAGGTTCGCGGCCAGTTCACTGACCTCTTGTACCATGAAAAGGCAAGGATAAGACAGGCCGCATGGCTTTTTCACGGTACAGAAAGCAAGTGAACTGGCATCGATCCGGTGTCATAATATCTGCCAGTGTTTCTGTGGGTAAGCGTGTCCCCCTTATTAGGGAGGTTTAGACATCAATAAACGTAAACTTTACGACAACGTTATTTTTCTTAGGGCCTACTACACATTAACCAGATTTTATATTGCATTTTCGGTACAAAAATAACGTTGTCGTTAACGTTTACGTTTACGTTTATCGTTTGATTTCTAAACCTCGCTATTGTTTGGGAAACGCCGGCAGATAGATCGACATGTTCCTCTGTGTGTCCTCTATTGTCAAGTCGCTGCTTACTCCGTCAGACAATAGGAGGGGAACACTCACAGATGGGGAACACTGACAGATGTTACACCGGATCGAACTGACTCCTGGTTTTCTCCACCAGATTTAGGTCACATTTGGACACCAGCAGCACCAACTGATTCACCACAATCGTCCAGCCATCATTTTTGATAGAACATCTTGTTTTCGCCCCAGGCTCTTTCGAAGTGATCCCGAATTTTAAATTTTTCAGAGCATAAATTCAAGGCGTTAATGAACCCCAAATTAATTGCCTACGGGTTTAATTAGCTAAAATCGAAGATGGTAGGCGAAGAAATTGATAGAATGTGCAACTTTTCTTCATTTAATTTTGTTTCTTTTCCGTCGGTTTATGCAGAATTAAACTGCATCATCTGGTCGATGGCCGCTTTTATATAGGAGCTTATTAGCTCACTAGGTGAGCGCTTACGGGGGTGCGGTGTCCTTCGTCGTCTGTTAGCAGGGCACGTTTGGTGACCAGTAATGGCCGCTCCACACGATAAATTTTTCATCCAATTTTCTGAATATGCTCAATAAAGGCCTACATGCGGGTTTATACACTGAAGCCCCAATAGGCCCCTAATCTGAATTTCCAAAACATTGGATGAAAAATTTGATCTTGTGGACTGACCATACGGCTATTCACACCAAACTTGTCACAAAGGTACCCCCAGGTCAGATGACCTCTGGTACCGAGTTTCGGTCCAGTATCAGGCTTGGCCACCAGGTGGCCAAAACTGAAACACGAAAAGTGCATTAACTCCTGATCTAGTAAAAGCTTTTACTTGCATTTTGCAATACAAATGCACTAGGCAATGCTATACAAATCTGAAGTAAAAGCATTTGCTTGTCTTTATTCATATGACCTATTGGCTGCTTCATCATTTTTCGCTCGCCGCGCAGTAAATCGCAAACCGCATTGGTGAATTCAGGCCTTCGGAAAACTTGCATCTTTCCTCGTAATTGCGGAAAAATCTCCCCTATTGTTCCACCTTGCCAGTGGACATCGATCGGTCTCCCGAGAAACCGTCGCGATACCTCATTAACCTTGACCGAAGGAATACAATATTATCATGTTTCTTTGTAAGGGTCGGCGGATGTGGAAATAGAAGACATAAAAGGGGCAGGGTGGACAAGGGTATTGTTATTTCTGACAGGTGTCAAGCTAACGAGGGGTTTGAAAAATATCAAAAGAAAGGGACGTCAAACATTGTCCTTGGTTTTTTGTTAGGTCGTTGGCGTGATGTATGGGGGTCAGAGGGTGTCAGTTGCATGAGATAAGGACAGGGAACAGTGGGGGAGGGGTGTCGTTTTTTCTGATAAAGCCTAAAGCCTGGCTCAGGTCGACACAGCGTCTTGAAACAACTCGCGGCAACTAGCTTTCCGGCGATGGAAGCAACTCGGAGTGACTGATCAGTTGCTGATTTTGTCGACCTGAGCGCGCTTGCGTCTCCGGGAGCAACTGCCGGATCCGCTGGTTGCTGCCAGTTGCTTCGAGTTGCCCATGTTCTACTTTTCGACGACTAGTTGTCTCCAGTTCCACTCAGATCCGTCGACCTGCGACTGATTAGTTGCTTGAACGGGGATAGTTCATTGAAAATCACGTGACGTATACCGAAAAAAGAAAATGGCGGCAGTGGAATGGACCGAGTACATGGAAGACGCGCTGTCGACATGAGCGTCCTGTTCGAGGTAACTGCCAGTTGCTCCGAGTTCCTCTCAATCGCTGAAATGTCGACCTACGCGTGGTGGTTTTTTGATCTGCGACGGATCCGTCGAGTTGCTTCAAGACGAAATGTCGACCTGGTTTAAAGCTATGTGCACATGGAGCTTGACTGCGCATCTTTGCCATCACTACCCCGAACGGACAGTAGCGCCGCGGGAGTGGGGCGGCAAAGACGGGAACCAGTCTATAACTCTGGGGGTAGACATCAGCCGACCTCTCTCCAAGGATGTGTGTGACAGTTCCTGCCCGCCTCAGTCTCAGATAGGATTAAACAAATCCATTTGCCTGGAACGATCGCCCGTTGATCCTTCATCGATTCCCCTGAGGAACTCGTAATCGAGAGATGGGAAGGTTTGCGGCGTCGTGTACTGATGGGATAGACATCCTGCGAAAGTCGGCCATGACAGGTAAGAAGGCCTAGGGGGCCTAGTGCATTTGTACAGTTGGCTCCTGTGTCTACCGTCAGTACAATGCACTAGGTCCAGGTTGGTTTACCCCTTCTGACCTGTCATGGCCGACTTTCGCAGGATGGCTATAGGATGTCGGAGGTACTACAACATTTAGGCCCTCAACAAGGCGCGCAACAAGATTTAGGCCCTCCTCCACATGTGTTTTCTCGCACGAGTTGGTTATCAATGCTCAATATGACGTCTACGAGGGGAAGGTAGCTTTTGTTAAACAGCCGGCGCCGCTCATCCAAGATGGCGGATATGGCGGCCATCTTAAACTCATGCCAACCGATCGGTGTAATGAGCACATCAAAATGCCTGTGAGGAGGCTGCCTGTAGCGTTCCTTTAAAAACACCTACCCCTAAAAGTCCTCCCTTGCAGTCAATCTCAACCTGCTCAATTTCTATCTGAATGAGTTTCTCTGGAGGGCTCAGGATGTAAATGGAACAAAGTCCTGGATCCGAATCTCCGCTGGAAATATATCTATATGTCCCTTCCGTTTGGACTTGATCTATACATCGTTCTGGAAAGACAAGAAAAATGTCACTTTATTACCACTGTGGAAAAGATAGGAAGTAAAAAACAAAACCAAATAGGCGGTAACGGCCAGGGCATCAAGAACTGGCAATTTAAAGTCCAACAGTATGCATTAGGTGACTCTTTCTCCCTCCTCACCTTGATAAGACTGGTCTCCTGTCCAGCCTGTACGTAGCCAGTAATAGCAGCGAGGCTGGACTGATACCATGACGAAACAAAAATGGCCGCCAAACCTTCATCACTTGAGAAGTTCAACGTGCTGTTATAGCGTGACTAACCCTTTATCAGGTAAGGTAACATGCTTCAACTCATTCTTTTATGTGTAGCAACACTCCCAATACCTAATTGGTAACTTAGATCATTCAAATAGATGGATTTGAACAGTCTTATCGAGCATGCAGAGAGAACGTTGCCGAAAGGTCAAAGGTTATGTCGGCCGTCGCGAGACACAAAACCTGACGCATACTGTTGGGCTTTAAAGAGCTACGGTATTCTTTCCCTAGCCTGCGCTGAACATACCCGTGTTAAGGGAGACCTCTATTGACAATGTTGTTAAACTACATGTAGGCCTACCACTTGTCAACCTCGCACCATGTAGAGCAACTCTCGTTCCTAGGGTGTCCACGTATGCACTGTATTGTAATCATACATTCTCCAACACTGGGACAAAAGGCAAAACTACGCTGTTGGAGAATGATGCAATCACCGCCGGTAGCGCTGCCTGTCGACAAAAAGTGGAAATACTGCGACCCTTTATCCACGCAATTCCAATATAATTCGGTCCAATTTTTCTCGCCAGCAGTTTCATAAAATATCTACCAACTTTTATCTAACAATCCCCTGACGTTCACCTTTACATTATTGGAATTGCCTGCTGGTAATTCCCAAACACTTCTGAAAAAGCTTAACCTATAGTTGTGGGGTGTATTTTTATGTTTCGCGCACCACTATCAAATGTCACTGCCCTTCTGCGACCTATAACAGCACCAGCTGTTTTCTAAAGTGCAAAATGCCATTTAGCGTGTTCGATTACTTCCACCGACCAGGCACTGGCGTTTTCTCACGACAGCGTTCTTTTATTCGCCTCCAATGCGCATGTCTGTTAGACACGAGTAAAGTGTCATGGCGGATGCGCTCTGATTGGCTGATTGTCCGCCATGACACTTCACTCGTGTCTAACACGACAGCGTTTTATTTCTTTTGCACGCCGATGTATGGATCGATGTACGCGAGGACTGTGTGCATCTACATTCGGAAGTGACATCATGCTTTGCATGCTGGGATACTTCCCGAAGTAACCGGCTCAGGGGGAGGGTTAGTAGCGCCTGGTGCGACAGGCCCGACGTGGACGCCATGGCTTATGTCCGTGACGTCAACATTTGTGACGTTCTAGGACCTCTACCGGCAGAAAAGTACACTACTGAAAGTGCTGCTTACCTATTTCCGTTGGCCGACTTGATCTGTAGTGTCTTGAAAATAATCCCCATTTCTGAAAAATATAAACAAGGAAAACTTTCAGAACGATCAAAAAATGAAATAAAGTTTGGAAGCCATTGGCATTCTTCAATGGAAAAGGTTTCTGAGGTTTGTAAGTTTTGTTTATCGATCTGATCCAGTTTTCATAAAAAAATCCCAATATCTGTAAAGATAGAAAAGTTTGAACTAACATCTCGAAGTTTCCGGCTCTTTCCTGAAATTTAAAGCCCCCTTGTATTGAATTTTACGGTATATTCAAAGTTTTAGCGAGAGAGTGCAGGTAGAGGTCTCATAGCCTCGTGATGGTCCCCAAAATACTTGCCTGATACGTACTTCAAAGAATCAAGCCCTAGTTTTCAGCACACATTGAAAAAACTGCAGGCAGGGTTCTAATGTATTCAGATACAGCATAGTACATTTTACACTACACTAACGTCGGCGAACGTTAGCACTTTCTGAATAGTAGTTGACCAATAGGTGTCACTACGGCTCAATTCAATGCATATAGCGGACACATTCATTCTTGATCGAGCACCAATCACGTGGATTTTCCTGTGTATTGGTCAGCAATAACTTTGCTGCCATCTTTTGGCAATACGCGCGGCTAACTGCTCCTATTGAATACAGCGTGGCTTTAAGAAGTTCGTTAGTTTGGGGCCTAGCCCAGTGGTCGCAGCCTCTGGTCCTATTCATCGTTTCGACGATCCGCCGCCATCTTGGTTTCCACGGAGATTTCTTGGAACCCGCGCATGCGCACTTTTCTGGTAGGCAATCTCGCGCAGGCCTGTGGGGGACACAGTGCGTGAGTGGGGCAAATTCGTATCTCTTGAACAATCACTTTGCGTTGTTTTGCCTACCAGAAAAGTGCGCATGCGCGGGTTCCAAGAAATCTCCGTGGAAACCAAGATGGCGGCGGGTCGTCGAAACGATGAATAACACTTGCCTTACAAGGCCATGACTTTTTTACAGGCTTAGATGCAGAGCCTACGTCCTAAATATAGACCCACATGTGAGCATTTCGTGTGTTTTTTCAGAAAAATCGATGAATCTTGGCCGTAAGAACTTCCCGAATTTGCGTTGCCACACAATTTGCGGGCAAATGTAGAAAGTGGGTCATAAATATTGCGGTATTTGCCCAGTGGACAAGGCACACGCCTGAACTGACAAGCCACCGCCGGACTACTGTGGTAGATGAACGATTTCACGATCAATTTTGCGAGCGGCCACCTTTCTGGCGCTGTCGATGATGTGTCAGGAGACGAGGAGTCGCGCGCAAACATTGGTGTCATCGGTTGGTAAGAGTAATGCATTTTCAATGTCAGCGGCGCGACCAGATTGTGTGAGCATGATTCTCCATGGTAACGATCCAAGATGGCTGCTAGCGAAAGTATTGATACAGCCGAGACGAGCCGAATCTTCCCGAAGTGGGCCGATTCAAATAAGGAAAGAGTTCAACCTCGTTATCGCGAATCTCTTGGGAGCCAATCAAAACGCTCGTTATTTCGAGGCCTAGGGTACTATGCATTCTCAACGAAGAGCTCGAAACCGTCTGTGCCAGATTTTAGGTCTTTACCGAAGAATGACGGAAAGACCCGAAGTGTCACGAATGGGGTACTATGGAGTTAATGACGTGAAGATGGTCGTGTTTGTTTTCGGATAAGTGTCCCCACCTCCGCTAGCGTGGGTTTAGTAACCGGACAACTTCAAAGCGAACCACAATGTCGAACAAGAGACTAATCACGTCAGTGAGTCACAGGTGCGTCGTTTTCGTCCTCGCCAGGGTCGACGTGTAGGCGAACAAGGCGTTTATTTCATACACACATTGGCACCACGATGTCCGCCGTGGGAATATTCAGACGGTTTTCGCAGCGATCCGTTCAGGAACGCGAGAAAAATAAAGGCGAAAGCAGCTTTCCGCCTTTTTGCATCACCCAACGCGACCTCTAGAGAGCCATTACAAAAGTACATTCGTTGTTTTGAATCATTCATGCGCAGCGCACGTGCTTATGGGTTCCACCCACGTCACATCTCAGACCCAACTTCAGACAGAAATTGCCGCGTTTAGTATTCACGGGCAGTAGCGTCTAAAGCTAGTTGCTTACTCATGTTAGGAGGAATGGATTGGCAAAATCGGCTCAGGTGGAATTACTTTTGTGTTTATAATACGAAAAAACAACGGGTCTGGTGTAAAAAGCGGATTCATGCGGAACGAAGACGGTCATTGTCATGTTTGTTTTCAAATCCACTTCAGATCTGCCGGCATCGGAAGCAGGAGAGACGATTTCAGTGTTTGCGAAGATCCCCACGGCTAAGTCGGAAAAGGTGCAGTGTTTTTATCAGTCGCAACAACCGCAACTTCGCGATAAAACCCTTCTGGTGTGGACAATGGTACTGTCAACGTAATGGCATCGTTGGTCATAAACGGACGAAGATTAAGGCGGACAATAAAAAAAAAGAATTTAGCGACCGTCTCTCATTTGAATGCTGGGGAGCCGAGCACAAGAATCACCGCATTAAACAAAAAAAAAGAAAAAAGTATAATGCGCTTAAACCGGGAATACCTCGCACAGGCTAAGATTGCTACCGTCAATGCATCCGACATAAGGCGACGTGTTATCAAGGCAATTTATCACGAGAGGTTATCAAAGAAAGGAGATGAAGGGAAAAGTTGACTTTTTTGTCGGTGTGTTGAGGTGACTGTCGCATGATTGTCAAAGGGATAGCGTACATCACACATTTGCGACTGGATACAACGAGGCGCCACTGAGCTACTGACGACTGGGAGGATCTAGCTGGAACTGGAGGCGACTGATGAGCCGCCAGAAACGGTCGATGTACGCACCCTTGCGATTCCACAGAAAAACATGGCCAAGAAACAAAATTGTAACATCTCGTGGCGAAATCTGACCTCGGCCAGCGCAGGAAATATCAATCGCCATGATTAGACAGTAATGTGTCTTATTACCTCCCCTCAGGCGGATGTAACAATGCTAACCTTGCTGTCCACTTAATACTTGACGTGTTACAAGTAAATGAGCCATGATATCAAATTGTTACATCGGCGGCTTTCATGTCAAAAGAATGGCAAATGATCGTTTCATCGGGTTTTACAACCGTTGTTTTATATGACAAAGAAGTGACCAAGATGGCCGCGGGTTGCGGGAAATTGTCATGGTGACAGCATTTGTCGATAAAAGGTGTTCAGCGTAATTGAGTCTTTTCTTCATTTGTTTTATCTTTGCGAATAAATAAAGGCAGCCATTTTTCGCAGTTTTGACAAAAAATCCGCGAGCTACAGGCACCTGAATTAAGCAACTATCGGCAAGAAGACAATGTACAGTGTAAAAGTGGAAACGGACTGAAAGAGTAAACAACGCGCAGACGACACACGAGAACCGATTTAATTTGTTTTTACAAATAGAGGACCCCGTAGCAAATATTTGCACGGGGATGTAATTCGGTTTAAACAGGCGTGTTACGACGGGATTGCGGTACAGTTCGACATCCGTATCCAGATACTGGTATTTGTATAAAGTAGGTATTCGAAGGCCACAAAAATAAATTACTAGTTTCTCATCAGACTCACCGGCTGCTGATTTTCTGCGTTGCGACTTGCTTTGCAACCTGCTACCTGCGATTGAATACCATCGCAAGGAACTGATACCGGTCGCCGACCGATTGCCGACTGAAATTGACCACATCTTCGCCATTGGTGGAAATCACGTCTAGCGAGTCCACTACGGCGATCGAGTGCCCAGTTGCAATGCAACGCAATTGCAAAGCAAGTCGCATTGCATCGCAAAGCAAGTCGCAACGCAAAATCAGCTTGAAAATCAATGGTGGATTCCTAGCTTTAGGAGGATAAGTTGAAGTACCAGCAGTTAATGCCGCTAGCGCTATCAATGAATTTGTCAAGTCACGGATCTGCAATTCGGCAAACTAATCTAGGTTGACAGACGGTAGTGACATTGAGTTATAAAGCCTTGATCCACCAAAAAATAAACACAACGAAATTAGTTGAGCAAGCATTGATTACAGACTATTTGATTTGAAGAAAGAAATGCTGGAGTAACATTTGTAGCGGTAAAAACCGAATTAAGATCTGTGTACATGGCGACATTTTCTCAGCATCCAGAGTAGCAGCAGCTTGTTAAAGGGACTAGGAAATTTTTTTCAAGCGTCGGTTATTACAAAATGCTAGTCTTGCCTGATAAATTCCCACCGTCAATTCACTTGTGTTAATTACTGACACCCAGACAAATCAGTTATCACCACACCATGGAGCATTCACCACGTCACTGGGAACCTCTCGCTGTATATATTGTATGGAGCGAGCCTGTACTCTATTATGTTGATTAGGTTCCCAGTGACGCGGTGAATGCTCCATGGTGTGGTGATAACTGATTTGTCTGGGTGGCAGTAATTAACAGTTAATTGAAAAAGTGAATTGACGGTGGGAATTTATCATGAAAGACTAGCATTTTGTAATAAACGAAGCTAGAAACAATTTTCCTAGTCCCTTTAATAGACAAATGTTGTCTAGTGTGTATCGGGTAAAAGAGGTTGAAATAGCTTATTGGAAAAAGCATTGGTCAGTGTATACAGAGTCAAATGATGAGTTGCTTAGGTCTTTGTTCAAATGCTGCCAGTAGCACACCAGGCGATATCGCAAGCGATCTGATCGCCACCGAGGAAAACCAGCTGTTGACGCAGCGATTCGTGGAATCTTCTCACCAGCGATGTTCACCCATCGTCAGACAATAGCCCTGTTTACACTACATAAAAACCCGCGTCTCACCCGGACTTTTTCTGTTTACACCTGTTAAAAGCGCGGGTCTAATAGACCCGGGGATGAAAAGTCCGGGCTTTTTGAACCCTCCGATTTCGAAGGGTTTTTGGAGGGCTTAATTTAGACCCGCGTCTCCTGCGGGTTTTTTAAGTAGTGTAGACGCAATAGACCCGGGCTTTGTCTAGTTCTTGAACACCGCGAGAGGCGGCGTGTCTTGTGGGCATGCGCGGTAAAAAGCCAGCACTCCAATTTAGCGCCTCCTCTTCGTGAAGAGTGCGTGCCAGTAGCGACCCTATCGCCGGGCGTAGCAATTAAGTTCAGCTAGATTTTAGTAGTGTAGACGCTCGCCGGGTCTCAGGCGGGTTTTTTTCAGGCCCGGGCTTGACACGGGCTC
>NMRB01001063.1:2325-17812 GCA_002633025.1 Notospermus geniculatus | reverse complement strand
TTCACACAATAGAATCATATTTTGTCATTAGAACGTCTTCAATGTGTACGTGACGATTACAAAGAAGATTTCTATTACATCTCATTATGGCCGGGCCGTTTACTGCCTACCTACATTTCACTGCAATAGACATCATAACGCAAAGATACCATATACTGTTTTCAAACGTGTTGAGTTTGAATACACTGCCAGACCTGAGCGTCAAGGAGGAAATTAGATAGCTTTAGATTGTGTAACACGAACGGAAACGTCAATGACCTCACACTTATTTACCTTCAGTCCTTTCAAATTCACACCGTTCATTTGTGACATACAATAAATCTATCCCAATAGAGGATCACTGACGTCACAACTGTCACGTGACTGCAAAGAATCGGCCATGTTTGCCGTTAAATGGCCGTCAATGACGTCAAAACTGTCACGTCATGACAGTTGCTAGCGCCACCTGTGATGAAGTGACCACACTGATATGAGCCTACAGTTAGCTGAGTATAGGGTCCCTTTAATGCTGGGGACATGTTAGAGTGACTAGACGTTTGTGAGAAGCAAAATATTTTTTGCATTCTCTGAAACAAATCTTAAAATCTGCACTTAGCGATGTTTAAAAAAAATATAAGTGTCATCAACCCGGGGCTCTTTGCAAGAATGATTATACGGCATCGCTAAATTGCACACGTTATGGAGCATTACTGCGCCGTAAAAGCATTGGCATAAAACGTAATTTCTGTTGGTTCTAAACCACGGATCGGAGATATGCGGAACTGGAACGAAAATTACAGTGATTTTGTATTGCACCTGATGTAACAATTCTAGTTTGCATTTAACTAAAAACCGTAGAAGCAGCAATTATTTACCATTACGTGCATTTCGTTGGTGGTTTGGCATTTTGGAACTTAAAGGGGAACTGCATTCATTCACTATCCTGCACTAAACACACCCGCGTTAAGGGAGACCTCTATTGGCATTGTTGTTAAACTACCACTTATCAACCTCGCCCCATGTAGAGTAACTCCAGTTCCTAGGGTATCCACGTATGCATAGTATTCATAGAAATCATTCATTCTCCAACACTGGGGTGAAAGGCGGTATTGGAGAATGATGCAATCACCGCCGGTGGTGCCAGCTCTCGACAAAAAGTGGCAATATTGTGGCCCTTTAAAGGCCGGCGCCACCCGCCACTCTCCAACCCAGGGTCTAACTACGTTGTCGGCAAAAATTGACCCGATTTACTACGTACATTTTGTAATGCATTTTTGTTGTTCGATTTGCGGCCACTAGGTGGCTCCCTCTACGTCGGCAGTCAAATAACGCATCAGAGACCCAATACCGTGCACCTTTAAGTAGTCCTTCGTTCCGGAACCAATTCCACGACTTTGATACAACCCATTGTTTACGTGACGACAACCTTTCAAGCAGAGGAATCTGTGCTGAGAAGAAAATTACCTCCTCATGATAACCCCGGGAATAACTCACGCGATCTTTGCCATTAATTCTACCCTTGTCCCTTGTTCTGGCCAGATGTTGACGGGTTGCGGAACCTTGTTCAAAATCTTTGACCCGACCGAGGCTATTAACGCCATTACTCCCCTCAATTAGGATCACATCCGCCTGAGAAGTTCTCCAGCTGTCAATTAGCAAAACCTTCTGGTCTCTTGAACCAATCTGAGACAATTTGGTCAACACGGTTTCTGACGTCTGCCAGACTTATACGACTATAGAAACAAGTCATTGCACTACACTTCATTCCTCATCCACTTGGCGCGAGGTTTACGGCCGATATCTCCACAACGGCTGGGTTAAATTTCACATACCATACATCAATCGATTTGTCTTTTTTGCCGCTACAGGCATCATCGCTGTCATTTTCCCCAAAAAGTGACATAAAGAAGTTCTTTCACCAATCACAGTTCGTGTTTACGGCCGAATTGGCGGCCATTTTGAAATGACGCAATGCATCGCGCACGTGTAAACTGCACTGAAGACCATGGCGAAATGAAATGGGTTCGAGAAAGGGATCCGTTATGCCGGCCTTACGCGAAAAATGAAGATAGCAGAAAGATACCGACAAGAAAGACAAGTCAATTGATGTATGGTATGTCAAATTTGACCCAGCCGTTGCGGAGATATCGGCTGAAAACCTCGCTCGCCAGTCGTGTGATATGCGATATTTTACAAGGAAGTGTAAATGTATTTATGTCCTCAATAATTACGAGGCGAGATTGAGGGCAAAATCATAGCCTGCCGGTGGTATCAACTCGAGCCTTTTGACTCGAGTTCGGAGAAGGCGTGGAGTTGGGGAGGATGCTGCGGTTGGGCGTTACAAGCTGCCCTAGTGCCACGAACGATACTAACCTACGCATGCAAATTTCTTAACTCTTCTCATTTGAAAGAAAGGGTTGGGCTTGGCTTACAAGCATACTCGATACGGGAAACAAGGCTTGGCCGAGGTTTTCGGGTTATTTTATAGAATTTTTGCAAATCACCTGCATTTTCTTATGACTTATGCTAAGACCTTGGAGGAATTATACTGACAGTATAATTCATCCAAGCTAAGACTAATGACACCACCGACTGCCCGATGGCCGAGTTGTTCATACAGCCAATTGGGATCCTAGCTACGATAGAGGGCAGCACACCGAAACCAGGGGCCGTATGCATAAAACATCTTAAGTGTAAGATTTCCCTTATCTTTTGTTTGTAACAATAGTTTAAGGGAAATTTTACACTTAAGATGTTTTATGCATACGGGCCCTGGTCATATACAATGGACGCCTTTTGTGTGGGAAATTGATCAGGACCGGGATGTCAGTTTCATTTCAATAGTTTTAACCACTAGTGACACCTATTGAGGCAGTGGTCTAGGGTCCCCATTTGTGTATAGATCTTTCCAACAAAGATGGCGGTCTACATTTCTCACCATATGACGTCAGAAGCTTAATACCATTCAATGGCTGCTGGCACGCCAAGCTGGTCAAGCGGGCCATGGGCACAAAAGTTCAGGTAAAATAATAAGAGGATGCGTTTGGTAGTGTTATATCATGCTTGGACAATGCATGGCAACGACGTCATGTGGGAGAACTAGTAGGCCGCCATCTTTGTTAGAAAGGTCCATATCATGCTTGGACAGTGAATGGCCATGACGTCATGTGGGAGAACTAGTAGGCCACCATCTTTATTGGAAAGGTCTATAGGAAACGCCCATGGAGAGGCTCCTTTAGAAGTTCCCAACACAAAAACCTTTGGTAAGCTGAACGTTAGAAGCAGATTGTCAACTTGGTGTACAAGCTGCCAGAGAACCTGTCACCGAAGAGAAAAAATAATAAAAAATACATGTACTGCAAATGCGGTCAACGCCCATGGTTTTTTTTATGATTCGTTTCCAACACCAAGCATTTGGTTTCAGGTAATTATGCTGATAATCTTCACGTCATTAGGAGATAAAATTACACGGAGTCACGTCAACGCGAAAAAACGCCGAGGTCGGTGTGGTGTGATTAAGTAACAAGTGACAGATTCACATCAGGTTGAGGTATCACTGGACCTGAGGCTTTCTTCTTTTGTGGTTTTCGTACTGTACTACAAGTAGGACTATGTGGCTTCATCGGTTCACAGCCACGGAGAGGATCCGTTTCTAGCATGTCCTGAATTCGGCGTTGCGGTACTGGCAAAGTCTTCTGCCATTCTCGATGTCTTGTTTGAATTCCTCGAAACCAACGTCCAGCAAAGAGCGAAGAACCATCTAACGGCTAAGGACCACAGCTAGCAGCTACTGACTACAGCTAACAGCTAAGGACCATATCGCTAACAGCTAAGGACCACAGCTAACAGCTATGGACCACAGTTAAATTTAACAGCTAAAGCCAGCAGCACTCCAGGTGATATCGCACGTGATCTACTCACCACCGATCTTCTCACCAGCCACCGCAGCTAGGCGATACACCGGTTTTGATATTGTTTGAAAATGGGCGAACATCGCTGGTGAGAAGATTCCACGCATCGCTGTCCAGCGTCAACAACCGATTTTGCTCAGTGGCGATCAGATCGCTTGCGATATCGCCTGGTGTGCGGCTGGCTTGAGTAGGGCCACAGCTAACGACCAAGGACCACAGAGTGGTTTTCCTTTCCAGCCGTCAGCAAAAGTCCAGGAACAACATAGTCCAATTCAGCGGCAGGTATGGTCTGTATGTCCGACTTTCTCTACGACTAAAATCGCTCTGCGTCCGGATTAGTTCACTAGTTTATCACCTCGACCTGCTGACCAGGTGCTCAAATACCTCAACTCGTTTGAGCCAAGTTGACGAAACGTACTAAGTAGTCATTCCTCTCGTCGAGAATTAGTGATTAGGTCAACTGGTCCCTGCTCGATATCACATGAGATTTTCTCCTTTATTAGAAAGGTTGACCAGGTGTGTCAGTACCCGGCTGGAATTCGCCAATATCTTTATTAACGAAAGAAGAGCTGAAACGCCGGATGGAGGCCGAGAGGGGTTTGTCGCAGAACAGCTGAAAGCTGGTTACATCTTTTGTATTGCACACATGTGTGCATTCGACGTGTCTCTCTGGGTCGAGTTGCTGACGAATTGTGTCGATACCCTGCCTTCCTTTAAGAACAAAGCCCAAGCGCCTCACGTGAGAAATACCATTCAGACCCCTTTGGGCACAGCGAGAATTGCTTCGATCCGATAAACGTTCGTAAAAACGCTCCTGTCCAGTGCCATCGAGAACGAAAGCGGGAAGTCGATATGTCCTGGGCAGCCCGATATCAGCAGGGTGCGTTACGAATCGGAAATGTTTTGAGGCAATCCTTGGGTTGAAACAGCAATAGAGGTAAGCACATCGGCAGAAAACCTTCCCTATAGACCTTTCCAACAAAGATGGTGGCCTACTACCGGTAGTTCCCCCACATGGCGTCGTGGCCATTCATTGTCCAAGCATGATATAACACTACCAAACACATCCTCTCAGAGAATTGTTCTGCTGTACCAAAAATTTCGTGCCCATGACCCACTTGACCAGCTCAGTGTGCCAGCAGCCATTGAATGGTATTAACCTTCTGACGTCATATGGTGAGACTGTTAGACCGCGCCATTTTTGTTGGAAAGGGTCTACATGTATAGAGCTGCATTGTAGGCCTACCCAAACTCACGACTTCGTCGAAAGGACAGCAGCTAGCAGGGAAGCTTAAACACTCAGAGGTGCCAAAGTGGCACGCGTCGGTTTCTGAATCTAAAGCTTTCAAATTCAAACGGAACATCGTATTAAACCTCCTCTACCGCTTGCGTCATCAAATGAAATCGTCCAACACGACGGATTTTGAGGACCTGAGCTTACGAGCGTCGACTCCACCAGCCTACGACCGTCGGACATCTTGCCGAAGCACCGTTAAGCAATTCTACGGCCTGCGTCGAAGTACCATCACTGTAAAAACCAATGGGCTCGAGGGACCCATGATTTTGTCCACTACCTGGACACGTGGGTTTGAGATGAGAATGGGTCCATGGTACCCAGAATATTTGTTCTTCGAGCCTGAAACGAGGAGGTCCTTAGGTTCCAGTAACCCATAATGACCAGTTTCACAGGTCACTTTGGCCCATCTACTATTGCTGCTCATGGGTGCCAACACCAAACGGTAGCATTCGTAGATGGGCCAAAGTGACCTATGAAACTCTCATTATGGGTTACTGAACCTATAGACCTGTCCGTTTCAGGCTCGAAGAACAAATATTCTGGGCACCATGGACCCATTCTCCATTGAACCCATTTCAAACCCATGTGTCCAGGTAGTGGACAAAATCATGGGTCTCTCGAGCCCATTCGTTTTTACAGTGATAAAAGACACCGGGGAGTTCCAGAGTTGAAGACGGCCAACCTGTGTATCTCACTCCAATAGTATTTGACGCCATGTTTTGCATCCCGAATACCCTCTTCATGGGAAAAACCTTTGCCGTTCAAAAAGGTTACATGGCGTTCCAGAGTTGACGAAGGCCAACCTGATTTCTGACTCGGTCAGGATTTGGCGTCATTTTTGCATCCCGAATACATATGCCCTTTATTTGTAAACATCTTCTCCTTTCTCTTGTCAAGGTTTGGTGCCCAGTCGGTCGAAATATCGTCTTCAGTCATCGAAGTACTTCAAAGAAGGAAAAATGGGCGGTCCGGAGACCAACATGGCCGACCTCGCCTCCAACCAAACGGTCAACAAATCTCTACCCTGCCTCCATTGGTTTCCACTGCCGATGTCCAACCTAGAACTCCCGTCAGAATACGTCCAATTCTTCTTCGAAGTTCCTTTCACTTTATTCCTAATAATATCAGGACTTGTTACCAATACTTTAGCGTATGTCGTTCTCTCGAAGGAGATGAGACCATCGTCGACGTTGGTTCTGCTGAAGTACCTCACGGTGGCCGATTCGTCGGTCCTGATCGCAAACTTCCTTTTAGAGCCCTTTTCGGATGTCTACCGCTACACAGGCGAACTGTTAGCCTACTCTGAACACTTCAAAGTGCCCTATGAGCACTACCTTATAGCGTTATGGCTAATATGCAAACTAAACGCTCTCTACGGTATAGCTTTTGTCACCGTCGAACGCTTCATCGCCGTAAAGTTCCCCCACAAGGCGAAATCATGGTGTACCATCAACAAGGCAAGAAAAGTGGTCTGCAGTTTCGTCGTGTTTTCAATCCTTTTTTACGGTCCGCAGTTTTACCTTTTGAAAATAAATTATATTTACGATCCTTGCTTGGACAGGGAGATGCCGGTGGGATTTCTCACGGGACTTTGGCGTAATCGCTATTTTACCGTCATATACTCAAGTTTCCTCAGCCACACCATCAGCACTTGGATCCCCTTCATAGCCGCCGTTATCCTGAATTTCTTTCTCGTGAAGGCCCTTTTTGCGTCAGTCGAAGACCCGAAATTGCAGCTATCACGTGACCGGGAAACTCAAGACCTCCGTAATCTCGTCATCCGGGTTATTAGCCTCGTTTCCGCGTTTTTTATCTTAGAATTTCCTCTAATTCTGACGCGGTACCTCAATGATTATCTCAGCCATAGCGTCCCTCTAAATATAGCAATGAATATCTTGTACTCATTTCCCGTTATCAACTCCAGCATCAATTTTTATCTCTATTTTCTAACTGGTCGCCGTTTTAGAGAGATGTTTTGGGACGTCATCAAATGTTCGAAGAAGCGTTGAACGGAGTTCTACGAAAGCCCAGAAGGCTCAATCAATCTTCAAGCTTGAACCCGAACTTCAGTCTTCAAGCTTGAAGACTGAAGTCCGCTTTCAAGCTTTACGATTGAAGTCAAGCGAGGCTTCAAGCTTGAAGATTAAAGTTCGGGTTCAAGCTATGAAGTTGGACTGCAGTGAGGACCCGCGATAGCCCACGGCCTAGGTGTCGGTAGTGGTTAAAACTTATTAAACGAAAGTGACATCCCAGTCCTGATCAATATCTCACACAAAAGACATCCATTGTATAGAACCCGGTTTCGGTGTGCTGCCCTCTATCGTAGCTACATGATCCGCATTGAACACCGGTGCTACATGTACATGTACAAAGACGGCAGCACCGGTGCTACATGCATGGCTGGTAGCACTGGTTCTGACTATCTCGTATGTTTGACAACAAAATACGCGCAGATATGGATGACGACGAAGATGCACACGTAGAATAGGAGCAGTCAGCCGCGCATATTGCCAAAAGATGGCAGCCAAGTTCTAGCGGACGAATACAGAGGAAAATCCACGTGAGTGGTGCTCGGTCAAGAATGAATGGGTCCGCTACATGCATTGAATTGGGCTGTAGTGACACCTAGTGGTCAACTTGCTGACAGCTCCTATTAGCAAGGCTTCGTAGGATGGTCCTTGCCAAGCATTCAGCGTAAATTTTGGAAGATAGTGTGCATGTAGAGTGCATGTACAGCGCATGTACAGTGCATGCACAGTGCATGTACAGCGCATTTATCGTCCATGCACTATGCATGTACAGTGTACAATGCATGCACAGTGCATGTACTGTGGATGTACAGCGTTGTACACAAACTTTGGCAATAACCTTGTGACACCTGCTCGTTCCACATTTTCGCAGTTAAAATGTGATTATCCCATGATGCATTGCGATGAAGTGATCATTTCCGTCCTCGTCGTGAATCATGGGTAATCGAATTCGACCCGACAAATAGGAACCGACAGAGGATTAATCTTCGTTCAAGCGACGTCGACACCTCGATGTCTGTTTCGTTGTAAACGGGACATATTTACACTTAGATGAGGGTGTTTATAGTCTTACTCGCTCGCAAAACTAATAGACCAACTAAATCGAGAAATGTTTACGGAAACCCTGTCACATACGTGTAGGTACATGTATCGGGTGTCCCAAAAAAGTGAACTGCTTTTTGACAAGTATTTTCTCAGCGATAGATAAACCGAATTCATTGAATATTTTCACAGAATAACCTGAGGGGATCATCAACAAGTCTGCAAAATATCTAAGAGATAGGTCGCAAATTATGCGAATATTGTCAAATTCAAAACAGCATGTCAAAAAATCCAATATCAGAGCTGTGCAATGTGACCTTTATCATGTTCTTGCCAGCTGCCAGGTGTTGACATGCTGTTTTGAATTTGACAATACTCGCACAATTTGCGTCCGATCTCTTAGATATTTCGCAGACTTGTTGATGATACCCTAAGGTTACTATGTGAAAACTTTCAATGAATTCGGTTTATCTATCGCTGAGAAAATACTTGTCAGAAGTGGTTCACAAAGCGGTTCACTTTTTCTGGGACACCCGATATATTCATTGGAAAGTACTCACGTAGAACTTAAAGGAGCAAGGTATGCGATCTCCTGTGGATATTTTGACTGCCGATGTAGTCGGAGCCACCAAGCGGCAGCAATACGAACTACAAAAAAATTACAAAATGTACGTTGTACATCGGATCCATTCGCCGACAACGTAGTTAGTCCCTGGGGTTGGAGAGTGGCGCGTGCGGCGATGGTGGCGCCGGCTGTCGAGAAAAAGTGGCAACACCAATCTCCTTTAAACCCACCTCCTGGACCTTTGCAACAAAGATGGTGGCCTACTAGTTCTCCCACATGACGTCGTGACCATTCATTGTCCAAGCATGATATAACACTACCAAAACACATCCTCTCAGACAGCTATTTTACCTAAACTTTTGAGCCGTTGACCAGATTTTGGTTTTATCTAGTTTAAACAACAAATTAAAATAAGATAATGGCTAAAATAGGGTTAACGCTTGTTGCCACATGTAACAACGGGTCATATGAATAAAGACTAGTAAATGCTTTTACTTGAATTTTGCAATATAAATGCACTAGACAATGCTGTTCAAATCTGAAGTAAAAGCATCTACTCATCTTTATTCATATGACCCAATATCTAAATGTAGGCCAGGGTTTTAAAGTTCTGCTATTGGAACTTTCCCTTACGAAGAGCTAACGATGTTACGCCTTGTTTTCTGACACAATACACAACCAAACTGATCTCGATTTTTTTCCTTTGCTATTTTTGCCATCTTCAAACATCATAAGAACTGATAAAGCCTACGGCATGACAGATAAACATAAAGGGTAATCCCACATTAAGTTGTTATCTCCAGGCAAAAAGCTTCTTTGCCAGTCACGTTTTATACCAAATCCAGAGTTCTTCAAAATTAACAATTTAATACCCCGGGTCTCTTATCTGAAGATATCACGTGACGTGAGAGGCAGACGGAGATTATTTCCCCCAAAATACACCTCCATCATTTCTTTTTTTAGATAATGCGCCATCAGAATCGGTCGCGTGGGAAAAATCAAAGCTACGGTGCACTTTAGAAGGAGTGGGTTTGAGCTATCCACTTCAATTTCATAATCCTATTTCTCAAAATTTAACTGCTTAAAAAGGTTGTTATTGACACGATGAACATCAGTTTTGCCTACGAATGGTGAACCAGCAGCACACCAGGCAATATCGCAAGCGATCTGGGCCGACCGCACAGAAAGTCCGATAGTGTTACCGGTGTAACGTTTTTGAGCGTTCTCCATCTGCGAGTGTTCCCCTGCTATTGTCTGACGGAATAAGCCGCGACTCGACAATGGAGGACACACAGAGAAACGTGTCGATCTATCTGCCAGTGTTTCCAGAACAATAGGGGGAACACTGACACACGGAAACACTGAAAAACTTTACACCTGTACACCTGCGCCTATCGGCAGTTAGTTATAACGCATTTTCCCACTAACTAAACCGCCGATAGGCACTGAAAAGCACTATCGGACTTTTTGTGTGGTCGGCCCTGATCCCCACCGATCTTCTCGCCAGCCACCGCAGACTGGGCGATATCGGCTTTGGTATTATTTGACAATGGGCGAATATCGCTGGTGAGAAGATTCCACGCATCGCTGTCCAGCGCACACCTGGCGTCAACAGCCGACTTTGCACACCAGGCGATATCGCAAGCGATCTACTCGCCACCGATCTTGTCACCAGCCACTGCAGACTAGGCGATATCGGCCAACATCGCTGGCGAGACGATTCCACGCGTCGTTGTCCAGCGCACACCTGGCGTAAACAGCCGACTTTGCTCGCTTGCGATATCGCCTGGTGTGCTGCGGGCTTCACCATTCAAGAGAGTAGAAAAGTGTGGGCTTGACCGAGACTCGAACCCCAACCTCTTGGCCTATACCAATCACTTACTCTAATATAATGATCTTTAGATCAAGGGGGACAGACTGATATTCGATACAGACACTTCTATTTCCGATGAATGTTTCTGATTAACGTCTTTGAGGGGCAGAAACCGCCCTTGCTCGGTGTCCCGTGTCAAAGGAGTCTCACATTATATTTAGCCAGGCAATTTCGAATAAAAGTGGAACTTTCCTTCGCGGAAATTTGCTAATATAGGGACTATTGGGGAGCGCGGTGGCATAATGGTTGGGGCTGTGGACTTGTGATCGGAAGGTCGCGGGTTCGATCCCCAGCCGTGTCACTCTGTAACTCTCAACTGGCCAGAAATGTCCATCGTAGTGTGCGCTGTATTGTGCCTGCCCTTGGTTTGTACAGAAAGGTTTCTGAATCATAGGCTGGGTAATAATGTTGTGAAGTGCCTTGACACTTAAATGTAAAAGGCACTATAAACCCACACATTACATTATTATTATTATTAATAAAAGAAACATCTGCTGTCCGTAATTCAGAATTGGCCATGTCACAGGAGTCGAATTAACCTCTCTAATTTATTGATGCAGTAAAATTCTCACGCCTCCTGGCAGAGGTGTGAGATTCTACTGTAAACTAATTATTTTCCCCGGTCAAGACTATTTTCAAGACCGTGAAGCTATTTTAAGTCATTTTCTGACGATTTCTACTGTTTTCTGTAATATCAGAAATTTCTTCGGAAATGTCAAATCCTGGCAAATTGGCTAAAGTTAAAAATAGTGCAATAACAGTACTTTCACACTGCGAGGCAAACAATTGATGACGTCATCACGATTACCACTTCCTCCGCCCAACGGAAGTGCGGTTGCAATAATGTCTATCATTAGAAAAAGGACGGCAGCAAGCGATGACGTCATCACATCCAATTTTGTCCTCTTTCCCTACCGGAAGTGCTGCATCACCTACCATTAGAAAAAGGGATAAAATTACTGGCTTTCTATTTAATGAGAGACTCAAGAAGAGAGTGTTGAGTATTAGAAGACGAAGTACCCCCAACAAAATTAACCTACATGTACTCTCCATTCCACTTTCGAGTGGCGCGAGGTTTATCAACGATAGCTCCGCAACGGCTGGGTCAAATTTGACGTACCATACATCAATTGACTTGTCTTTCTTGCCGGTATCTTTCTGCTATCTTCATTTTTCGCATAAGGCTGACATAACGGATCCCTTTCTCAAAACCCATTTCATTTCGCCATGGTGTTCAGTGCAGTTTACACGTGCGCGATGCATTGCGTCATTTCAAAATGGCCGCCATTTCGGCCGTGAACACGAACTGCGCGATTGGTGAAAGAACTTTTTTCTGTCACGTTTATAGGGAAAATGACAGCGATGATGGCTGTAGCAGCAAAAAAGACAAATCGACTGATGTATGGTATGTCAAATTTGACCCAGCCGTTGCGGAGCTATCGTTCATAAACCTCGCGCCACTCGCAAGTGGAATGGCGAGTAGTAGGCCACCATCTTTGTTAGAAAGGTCTATAAAAATCAAGTGAAAGGTGACAAAGCCGCTCCTAAAGTTCCCAAGAAAGGTGTCTGGAGATGTAATGCG
The DNA here is from genome assembly GCA_002633025.1 of Notospermus geniculatus. Classification (NCBI taxonomy): domain Eukaryota; kingdom Metazoa; phylum Nemertea; class Pilidiophora; order Heteronemertea; family Lineidae; genus Notospermus; species Notospermus geniculatus. Next base: position 5,534 of record NMRB01001063.1, on the reverse strand, counting down.
AAGCGCTTTGAAACTGTATAAGCGCTGTGCAGATAAAGGGCGCAAGTTGTTATATATATAAGATGTCCTTCGGCTGTCAAAATATAGAATATCATCGCTGCTGAAATCGTTCTGGCGTTTGTCATTCGACTGCGCTTGTCATTACCAATCATGCCAGTTGGTCTATTGTTTCAGTATCACGTGCTGCGCATTTCAAATAACGGAGACATGTCCGATACGTGAGCTCGACGTTTCCGAAGAAAGAGTTACTCTTCATTCCACATCCGAATGGCGCGAGGTTTATCAACGATATCTCCGCAACGGCTGGGTCAAATTTGACAAAGAATACATCAATCATCTTGTCTTTCTTGTCGGTATCTTTCTGCTATCTTCATTTTTCCCGTAAGGCCGACATAACGGATCCCTTTCTCAAAACCCACTTTGCCGCGATGTTCAGTGCAGTTTACACGTGCGCAAAGCAGTGCGTCATTTCAAAATGGCCGCCATTTCGGCCGTAAACACGAACTGTGATTGGTGAAAGAACATTTTTATGTCACGTTTTTCGGGAAAATGACAGCGATGATGCCTGTAGCGGCAAAAAAGACAAATCGATTGATGTATGGTACGTCAAATTTGACCCAGCCATTGCTGAGGTATCGGCCATAAACCTCGCGCCAAGGGATGTGGAATGAAGAGTAGGAACTCTTGCACAGATGTCAAGGGATTGGCATTTGTACCAATATTACGCGACAAATGTGATAGAGGAACATGTTGTCAGTAGATGGCAGCACTGCACTTTGCAAGGGAAAGTTAAAGACCCCATCCAAGTGAGGAACATGAGTAGCTTGAGATGGCCCGCTGAATCCTTTTTTGACGCCCTGTATAGACCTCGTCCCCACCTATGCTGTTGAACTACGCCAAAAATACATTTCACCGTTCCGTCTGTTCCCGGAGATTCCATATTTTATGCACAACTCGTTATTGTCTTACAGTATAAACCTAACGCACTGATTCCGATCACGCCGATTGCTAAGAGGTCACTCACTGATAGAATACGAATCCCTTGATCAAACGATATCTCACTTAAAATTCATATAGTGCAATCTAATGTCACGCATCGTGTGCTCAGTTACTGCGGCCTAATTTCTAAAAAAATATCACGATGCAGAAGTACTCTCTCGCCATTTATCATCAGAAAATGACAAGGAAAAATTGTTGCAATCTTGTAACAGAATATTGCCTATTAATAACATGGTTTCTCTCTTTTAGAGGCAGTTCTTTCAAACAAAGTCACGGTTTTCAATATTGTTTTATTAATGGCTACCGAACATGCAATATTGCACTGCGGATCAATCTGGATCGTCTCGGACTAAATGTACTGTACATGTACATGTACATCCGGGGTGTATTATACAAACTGCGTACGGAAGACAGTGCGGATCTGATGAACCTATTGCCTGGCCCAATGATCAAGGTTAATGGCCGCTGATTTCGTTCCCGAGCGTTTTGTAACGAATGTTTTGATTGGTCAGTTCGAAAGTCAAGGTCAGTGGACAAGACTTTGGGCCAATCCTGTTTCTTCTTCAACACACGAAGAGAGTACAGTCAACAGCAAAGCCATGATGCAAAAAATCATCTGACCTTGAGCCTCATAAACCAAGGCTTTTCGTCCGATGACATTTTCATAAGCATTGATGCTCCGCAGAAAAAAAATCCGACCGGACAACCATGAATGGTTGTTGACATTCGACCTCGTAGTTTTTACATGCAGAGCCAGCTTCACATTCAAATGGACAATACACGCGCTCATATCCGGTCAAAGCCATTAATTCAGCGCAAAGTTTCGTAAAAATGAAAAAAGAGCGAGTAAATATGAGACGATTCCATTTGAATGGCAGATGAAGATGATAAGCAGACCGAGGATTCACTCCGTTGTTTCGTACTTTTTAATAAATCAATGCCCAACGCTACTTGCCATCATTTTTTACTGTCACGGGCATAGCCTTTCAGGTGATGAAAGGCCAGTGCATCGGAAAAGAGTCTATTTCTTGTCAAGTAAAACGTCAAATTGGAAAAAATATTGACATCGGATTATTCTTTATCTGTGTGTTGGAATCTTATAATATATATTTTTTTCGATATTTTATCAGGAGTGGAAGCGCCAACTGAGGGCATAAGGTCCGGTTTCCACTAAAGAATTCCGCCGCGGCTTGAGGTGAGGCCGCCGGGAGTGGAGCGGTTTTCACAGGCACTGCGATGATTTTAACAAATGCCTCCGGAGCTGTTCTGGTGTGTACACTGGAATGATATGGTGACATTTTGTAGGTACATCCTCCTACAATATGCCACAGGGTGCCACACATACATTTTGTATCGGCCAAATCCGTCACACCCGTTTATTCGGCCAACGTTGAATCAAATTAAGACGACCGGAGACCCTTCAGTGTAGATGTGTCTGCCGATCGTGTACGTATAATCCTCGGTAGTATAGTGGTGAGTATCCCCGCCTGTCACGCGGGAGACCCGGGTTCGATTCCCGGCCGGGGAGGTACGTTTTTGGAGTTTTTTTTCACCCGCTGCTCTTGTTGTGTCCCCTCATCACCTGTTTAGAATGTTTGGCGGTCTTTTTTAATCAATTTTTATTTCCCTGCAGCAACTCAGGTAGCAACTCGAATAGCATCTGGAGCGTTCGAGTACAAGTCACATGACAACCAGCATGCGATGAGACTCGATTTCGTTCAGAAAGTCGCAAGCCCGCGAACATCGCCGCGATGAACGAAACGGATACAAAATAGTCAAAATGTTGAACCTGTGCAACTCGCGGCGACTGGCGATTTCTCAGTTCCAGCGATTCGCGAGGGTGCACAAATCGGCCATTTCTGGCGGCTGGTCAGTTGCCTTCAGCAGTAGTTCTTCCCAGTCGCCAGTAGCTCAGCGGCGACAAATACAGTTGTCCTCTCAAGGGAACAGTTGAATGTTCCAGCTGTGCCAAATTATAAGGGTGAGAGACCTATTACGTTATACCATTGTCAAACTACCTTGAGCAGTTGGAACGTCGGGAACAGTCCCGTTCAGAGGACAACTCTATCCAATCGCAAGTGCGATGTACGCTAGGCTTTTGGAAACTCATCTAGAAAAAATAGATAGTGAGCCTCCTCCTGCATTCCTTGAATGAGATCAAAGCCGACTCGCCTCCGCTTAACTCTTCATTAAATTTGTATGAAAAACAG